>JAGYIB010000037.1:0-21188 GCA_024244615.1 Ascosphaera pollenicola | reverse complement strand
ATTGAGGATGTCAAAATGAGTACTAAAGGAGTTGATACGCCTTGTGAGAAGTGTGAAACTTGTGTGGAGGTTAAGAAGGTTATTAGAGGCTTGAAAACTTGCTCGGAGTGTCTTACTATGGGAGACGCGGTTATCGTATTTTGTATTTACCATCGCGATGTAATTGACGAGATTCTTTGCAATTGTTAGAGACTCTTAAACCTATTAACAGGGAATGATCTACTATTGTCTTCTTATGAAGAAATCTATTCATATATTCATGTTTGTGTGTACGCTGTCAACTCTACCAACAGTCAACTGTAGACTTTTTGATTTTGGCACCCACAATGGACTGCTCTTACGATTTACCTACTTTAGAAGTAATTGAGGAGACTCTTCTCAGACCTTTAGGGGCGACTGACTACAAGCATATATACAAAGAACCTATTCTGGTCGATGGAAAATATGTCTTCACAGAGGCCACTTTCAGGTGTACTATTAATGGCCGTATCTCAATTCTGAAGATAACTATCGGACCACTTCCAGCTTTCCTCTCGGAGAAACACACTTTGATCTCTAGATTCGTTAATATTCCCGTCCTTTTGGATTACGGCACTTTGAATGGTATCTCTTTTCATATCATTGAGAACCTACAAAATTGTATTGACATTGAGCGTTTTGACGATAAGCGTGAGGAATTGTCTATTGAACTGCTTTCACAAATCTTTCTCAATGTTCAAAGATACCGCCGTATCGAGCCGCAAGATATGTTTCACGAAGTTCGTGACATATTCTTTAGCTACGGGTTCGAGGATATTCCAGCGGGCGCCCCGGAGACATATGACATAAACTCGTTCCTTTCTTTCATATGCCCAGAGTATGGTTCTGAGAAGTATCCAAAGATAAATAGCAAAATGGTCGTCTCTCATGGTGACTTGTTCTATCGAAATGTCCTCATTAGCGAGAAGGAGCACGACTTTGTATGTTTAATTGACTGGGATACGGCATGTCTTCTTCCAGATTTTGGCGAGTTCTATTCTTACTTTTACTATTTTCAATCCCATGGAAATCTTCTTGATCCATCGTCACTACGCTGGCTTGCTATATTTTACGTTCCGTCAGTGGAAGAAGCGTCCGACGTCATGAAGTATTTCAACGACAAATTATTTGATGAAGAGTATGGACACCCACTCAGTGACTTTGATCGGAGCTACATTTCATTTGATGAGTTCAAGCAGACTTATCCTCGTGCCTACACTTATCTTTGTATTTGTCATGGCATACTACGTCTTATAACGCTTTAAAGAGAGAGAGAGAGAGAGAGAGAGAGAGAGAGAGAGGAAGAGAGAGAGAGTACACGGAATTATCAATTTGGAATAGAACACTTGAAACGAAACTGAGAATCTTTACTATGGGAACTTCAAAGCTTATATGCCCAAGATGCCGGGTGAGACGGGTGTATGGATCGACTGGTTTGTGTCGAAAGTGTCTAGCTGACCGTAGATTTGAGAGAGAGAATATGAAGAAGGAGGAGGAGGGGGACTACGTCGAAGAAGAGCAGGAGATTAGTAGATAGCTATACGGTAAATTTAAAACATACTAATTTCTACGGCGCAGTGAGTCTGGTATTTGGATAACAGTTTTTCTCCTCTGGAAGGAGGGATTCGAAAGATCACCTAATGTATTTGGTATCTCCTTTACAGGAGGAGGCGAAACAACAGCAGAAGAAGACACGGGAGAAGCAGCTTGAGGAGGGGGAGGAGGAGGAGAAGGAGGAGGAGGAGGAGGAGCGGAAAAACGGAAAGGAGACACAAAGGTATCGGAAGTAGGCCGAGAGAGAAAAACAGAGGAAGGGGGGAAGCCAGAAGAAGAAGAAGACGGAGAAGCAAAGACAGGAGAAACACGAGGGGATGGAGCAGTGGAAGAAAAAGAAGATGCAGGAACAGAGGAAGAGGGAGAGGGGACAGGAGCGAGAACAATAGCGCGAGAAAACCACCCTACTGCTACTCCAAATGCAAAAGCGGTACAGATACCGAGACCGACTTGAACAGAAGAGAGGACAAATGCCATTTCTATAGTCTTGATATTTGTTCTGTGGATTGTTTTCCGATTGATTGAGCTAATCCAGTCACCTAGAGAAAAATCAATGATATCTGGCAATGCTGAGTTAGCCACTTGTCATCATGATGAAATCTCACTTCTACATAAGACGATACCAAACTTGGAATAGTTCCGTCTTCCCCTGCCCACGTGTTGAAAGATTGGAGATTGCCCCTCTCAATGTGGAGAATATTGACTTAATTGGGGTTACTTCAAGCAATGGAATAACTGGGGAATGTAGAGAGGATACACACTGCTTTGGACATTTAGTGAGGGGCGAGGACGATAGAATTTTACCCCCTTCATTTTGTCTTGTCGATGATCTAGAGATTAAGGATGAGCGCACTTATGCATGCCAACGTTATGTTCGGCTAGAGTCAGGACATAGTGAGTTTTCAGAAGAGATCCGACAGTCACTCCGAGGTAAGAAGGGACTTTTGAGAAACAAGACATTAGGAATACGTCCCTTGACATCAATGAGAGGGGTTGCTTCTTGTGATTGGTCTCTCCCGAAGAAAGAGGTAAGAGTCCCGCGTCTCTGGGGTCAGAAGTTTAAGATTCCCTATAGAGAACGAGATGGGGAGTTCCAGTCTGGGATATGGTCATTTCGTTCTATGTCTGATGAAGGCGAAAGTGGTATCTTACTACGTTGTCCTATAGTAGGAGATTCTTCCGTCCAAGCAGTCAGAGTTAAGATGTGGGACAATCTTACTATAGGTGTTCATCCTGAGATGTGTAGTCCGCTCAATTTAGACTTTGACGGAGATGAAGTACATGTTATGATAGTGACGGAAGAAACTAGTAAAGAGGAGATAAGTAAGTTGGCCTCTATAGACGATCTAACAGCCTTTGATGATGGTCCGAGCCTTTTAAAGGAAACCATATTATTCCCTGAAAATGAGGAGACACCGGATGACTTCATGGTTGGAACGACCCTATCCTTCTCAGAGCTTAGTAAGTTTGACTATAAGAACCCACTTGCAAAAATGTCCAAGGCTAAAGATGCTTCTCGCGAAAGTATCGTGAAACTTCCAGAGAGGATACGTGGGAATACGATAAATGACTTCTTCTCAAATTGGGAGTCTTCAGTATCCAACATAGTAAAGAGTCATCTTAGCGTCTCTCGAGGTCACACTTTTGCCAGACAGCTAGCTGTAGTTGCTTCAACTGTGAAAAGTACTAGAGAACAAATTATCATTCCGTGGAGAGGTAAGAATAGCTTAGATGCCCAATACTCTCCCCCGTGCACACTCACTGGAATATTCAATCCCTTCGGATCTGAATTATACGGTCTTCCAGGAACGAGATTGGCTCTCCGTCTTTCATCAAAGTTATTTCAACAGCTCCTAGACCTTGCTAAATCCAAAGGAACTCCCTCTGATACTAGGCTGATGATGTGTCTATTTGCTTCTGATGATATAGAAGACGGTGAAAATGAATATCACCTTGCACGAAATTTGCATGCAACTAGTGAAAGTTCAAATGGTACGAAGATTTTCGACTCTTTTCCAAGTCTCAGTGATATTCCGATCACCCACGCACTAACTGCTTCAACCAATGTGGAGAAAATAAGAAATACTTATGGAGACGGTTATGCTATTTCGTCAGTGATGTTACTAATACGCTATCTTATGAACAAGATGGGTATAGATGGTACGGAAAGTGAAGTACTAGAACTGGCATCTTTAGTCTATCACGCAATACTTGAGATGGGGCGCAGTTCTATTACGTCAACCAACGTAGTTTCGTTCCTCTCATTCACATCTAATGATGCTTTAACTTCCGCGCTTTGTGACAACATTGGAATATTGGACTTAGCCACAGTAGGTTTAAGTAGAGCAGGGACTCGATCAGGAGATATAAACAATTCTAGCCTTTACACTGCCATAGTACTGGGTTCTCTTAATAGTCTTAAGTATAAGTCGGTAGTGGGATCCCCGCAGGAGGAACCACAGTAGGATAGACATAAAGGCTTCTTACAAATGCGGATAGTTTCATCGGGTGCTGAAGACATATCTTAAACATACGATGAAATGTCTCATATGTATCACGAATCAGCGTCGGTTTACCAACATAAGTAGCAAAACCACTAGCACTCAGCTTTATATGACTTCCTATCATTTCTTTCTTTCCTATAGCACGTACAAAAAGACGGTTGTGCGAAATCTCGAACCTCTCACTGGAAAAAGAACAGCCAGATAGAACATACAATGATTCAACAGATAACTGGCATTGCCAAATCATGCCTCGACAGGAAAGGATAACGACAATAGGTGAGGCTGAAAGATTTACGGTAGTCACAGAAACTCCTCCTTTTATACCTCTTCTCCGATTACAGAATTCCGCAATAGGAATAGCAAAACGACCCTTTATGGAACTATATGTTTGCCCGTTTTCTAGTGAAATTCGACTATCACCGGAGGAGGCAGGAAATTTGACTTCGAACATCTCTCTATTCAATTCTGCAACACTAGCATACGACACACCTAAGGGTATGTCAACGCAGCTTGAAGATATCGCAGGAGCGAGTAAAACTACCCGAACTCTAAGACCTGAGTCGCACTCTGCAAGACTAAGATTGTAGAATGGACGAAGTGGTTCAGTGGTAATATCAAGTGTGTGAAAACCTAGTCCCTTTGAAACATCCCTATGTATCTCTCGCTCAAGAGGCGTCGTAGGATCTGGAGACCCCCAAAAACACGCAACTGCATTCTTTTTGAGTCCCTGAGCGTCGAAGTACAGACACCTTGGATCTGGAAAAAGTCGGTCCACTCTGAAAGATAGTGAATCCGCAACCTGCTGCTTGCCCTGCTCCACTGTTAAGGCTCTGGCTGAACCTATATCTCCTTTCTCAATTCTTCTCTGAGTACGAGGACTTCTTTCGGACGTATTCGTATCCTCAGCTCTTGCGTTGGAAGATCGCGCAAATCGAAACAGGCCCTGCATTTTGTTCTGGGAATATCTTATGATTGCACACTGGTAATTTGGTGAAGAATGTCTGATCAAAACTTGGATCTTGCTGCTCTTTATCTTACGCTTGAAAATGTAATTAATTCTTGTGAACATGGTATTTCTACTAGAGGAGGAGTAGCTTCGACCAGAGATCGGAAGTCAGAACCACCGACAAGAATTTCCAGAATAAAAGGTAGGTCACTACTTAGGTCGAGAGAAGGTGATGCAACTACCAACTTTAGCCTTTCAGTATTTTCACTATTCTTAGAAGTTTTTGACGAGTACAAACACGAGAATGAGGATATTGATGTACTCAACCCTAGAGTGTGTCCGTTTTGGGATGTCATATCTAAGACACCGAACTTCAAAGAGGTATCTTTAGAAACCATCCTATACTCAGAATCCAATGCCAGTAAAGGATTCGTATCATACTTATTCTATCATAGTGGAAAGTCTAAGTACAATATGTCAAGATCACCTAGCGTTCTTTTATCTCTACTTAACAAAGTTACAAGTAAGTATAGGTGGTGGTGTATTTTTGTGACATATGAAGAGGTAACGAGCATCTTGTTCTATCTCGCCTTGGATAATCGCCTAGATATTAGTTTAGGGTCAATGTGTGGTGATATCCCCGAAGTCTTTGCGATTATACCATCTTTGTCAGGCATCCCTATGAACTTAACACTGGGAGAATTTAGGGGAGCTCTAGGGTGGTATAACTCAATAATTAGACCATTTCGCATTACAGAAGATTACTGCTTTGATTGTTTTAGAGTTAAGAGGAATTTACAAAGCAGAATAAATTTATAAACATACAATAACAACACAGAATGAATCTCTCACACGAAGAAACTTTGTTCCTAAAAAGTAAGTTGAGAATTCTCTGGTTCTCTCTACCTCCGCTCAGACGAGATGTCACGCCTCTTGATTTTGTCTCTCATCTCGTTGAGACTGAAGGCTATCTGTGCTATCCAAGAGTAGCTGAGTGGCCGGGTGCAGTCCATCTTCATTTCCAGAGGCTATGGACGTTTCTTTCTAGAGTGGCGAAATACCGTATATTTGGATCACGCCTTGAGATACTCTTAAAGGGTAGAACATCGGAAGGTTATAGCAAATACCACGGTCTTCCTATGCTCCAGGGTGAACAACATATAAACCTCGATCGGATTGAAGATAGGGAGGATATTCTTAGTCTTCTTCCTAGTACAATTGAAGAAAGAACCGGGATGGAAAGTCAAGTAACTCTTCGCAGCACTAGACGAGTTTACAAGACGCTAGAGGGGATTATATTAGAGGACGCTTTCGATTCATGTAATTAAACTTTTAAACTTACAGTGTACTGGCAATATGGCGGACAATACCTATCAACAATTTGTCTCTTCATTGAGAGAACCTGTTAACAACGCTTCGAAGACACTTCTTCGAGACCTTCAACTTGAGATAGATGCCCTTAGAGCTACGGTAGAGCGGCTGATTGAAAGAGATGTTGCTAGAGATGTTGAGGTAAAGCGTCTCAGAGAATCAGTAGAACGCTTAGAGGCTACGAAGGCCAGAGATGATTCTCGTCCCATAGATAACTTTGGGACCCCTCATCCTAGCACCTCTGTCCCTCTCTCTAACTCGCACTCGGGTTTCCCCAGGAGAAGTCGTACTACAACAGAGAGATTCGATGATCCTCTTGGTATACCCGTGAAAAATCTTCGCTCTCCCTCTCCGACTAACACTATCACATCGGGCCACAGTACAATGACCAGTGTGACATCCAGGCCTATGAATATCGGAGAGTTAAAGATGACGAGGAAGACGATGCCCATTTCAGTTATCTTTCTGTCTATTCTCGTCTCTATCCGAGACCATGTTGCTAGTATGGAACCGGGCCTTCAGACTCTCCCTTCTAGCGATAACATCAACTTCTTCGAGCGAATCTTGAGAGGGATTCTGTGCGGTATTAATGGGTTTGGTGATCTCCCCTCACTTCAGAGTCAGGAGTTCAAGGGGACAGTAGATGCGTTACAACGAAGTGCTGGCCCATCTAACTACGTTCGTGTAACTCCTATGGCCATTCTAACGATCAAAGAAAGTATAAACTCGAAAGTATACTATCGTTGGGTAGTCGAAGCAATTATTGGAGCGAAACTAGTCATCGAAGTTTTCCCATTTCCCTTTAATATCATTTTGACGCACCTCTCGTCTACGATTGTAGATGGGAGTGAAAGTAATCCTCAATGGAGTGTAGATGTAGACCAGCTAGTTGACAACCTATATGGTAAAAATACTCCCTCCTCATTTGTCTTTCCAGCACAGGGACAGATTGAGTACGTCTATCTACGGCTCGAAGGTTTCTCTGAGGAAGAAGTTAAGCGAGTCCTTCGTCTCAGTGAGGACAAGAAGCGTGTTGGAGTCAAAACAGCGAATATCGAGAAGGTCGAACATGTTATAAGTAACACTCGAAGGGGTCTTTGTATTGAGTCTCATAAAGAGGCCCGCGAGCGCATATTGAGAGATCTTAGTGCAGAGATCGCTTTATATGGAAGGCTGTCGGAGGATACTTCTGCAGTAGTGTCTCTCTCTATTTCCAAGCCATCTGGAGCTAAGAAGACAACTACAGTTAGACCTACCACAAGAAGCATGAGTGATGATCAAACTAAAGTCGATATCTTCAGCACTTATTCGTTAGATCGTCCCAAGAGGAAGATTATACTCCCATCGAGAACTAAACAGTAGATTTAAAGCTTCTTAAACCTATACAAACTAAGTCTTATATCGAAAAGAAGAAGGAATGCAACTGGCAAGTTGGGTACGCAGTCTTTGACTTATGGTCTTGCTCTGAGCTTCTTTGATAATTTCCTCAACAGAATCTTCATAGCGACCTTTACGAGCAGCAATTGATGCCACTGCCCGACAAACATCTAGTTTGACAATTCCAAGTCTTGTGACTACATCTCTAGTCTCAATTTTCTCAGTCTTGCAGTCACAAAGTAAACTCAGACGTTCACATACTGTACAAATTGTCACGATGCAAGTATCAGAAGAGTTAAGCAGTTCCTCCATAGAATTAATCATCCCCTTAGCTCCCATCGTCAGAAGGTCTAAATCTCCAATTCTGACTGACCCACCTCTTAACTTGCCCATCGGAGCTAGGATAGACTTCGGAACAGATGATGCATAATGCTGCTTGTCCCTAGATAAATGGGAAAGAAGCCAAACCCTACAGATTCCGTAGTCTGCATGACATGGCCTAGCCTCACCTTTAATCGTTGAAAGGACAGGACCTCTCATTCCACTATATTGGAACGTGCATTCAGATGCATATAAATCAGAAGAATCAGAGCCATCCCAATCAGTAACGTATGGGGGATAAGTTTTCAGAGGATCGAAATCTTTGACATTAACGACCCTCAATGCGGCCCTAGCTTCAAAAATCTGACCAGCTGTTTCTCTATTATGAACTGAGATGGCGCTCATAATCATGTGCGGGCGAAAAGTTATTCCAGTCTTGGTATCTCTACACAGTGGCATCTCCTCTTCTCTCACAACCTCAGCTATAGTCTGCTTTTGACCATGTTGAGTAGCGATTTTGTCTCCAATGCGTAGTCCCTCCTCCTCTAACTCAACAACAGCAAAGACGCCTCTATCCGGAGTAACCTCAATAGATACAATCTTGCCATTACTGCCGATTCTATACCACTCAACGTCTGGTGTCAAAACATCTCCAACTGATGGTATTTTCATCCCCTCAGGAACTGGATGTCTAATTGAGCCAGTATAGTTAGCGAGTCTCAGCTCATTGACTTTCTCACTCACTACGACTGAATCTTCATAGCATCTTCTATCATTAGCAAAGAGGACGATCAAGTTAAACCCCGGAAGGATAGACGTTGGAAGACCCTCTTTACGAATAACCATCGAGAAAGGAGTCTCGACAATTGGTGGAACAACAATGCGAGGAGAGTTGGTGCTGTTGATAGTGGTATGAGGATAAGCTATTGCCTGCGGGCCCATGAACGAAGCTAACGTCGGCCGGGGGAGTCCATCATACAGAGTATATGGTATAAGTGTTGTGTGAGGTCGTAGAAACTCGAAGGGATCATCTGGCTGGTTCCTTGATAAGTTTAGGGCTGTCCTCAGACGGGGGTTATTGAACACTATTGAATCTAGCCATGGGCCCTCTACAGACCTCGAGCCGTTCTTCCAAGTTGTCTCTTGGCGAACAAGGCAACCGTTACCGGCCACTACAGACATTATCTGTTGCTCAGGAAAGATGTGAAGACTTGGCATATCGATGTGTATATCTTCCCACCAAGTATCGATAGCACGCTTTACTCCCGAAACGGTAGTGAATCCGACACCGCCTTCAAAGAACACCATCCAAATAGTAGAACTTGACTTGAACTCCTTAAAGCCAACATCAAGATAGCTCACAGACGAGAGTATTTGCTCTATGTTAATCATAGTACGATCTCCTTTGAACCTTATATGAACTCCAGATACAAGAGAGCGGAGGACCCCTGCCTCAAGATTAGCAGTGGTAAAGCTAGGGTCGATAAACCCTGTCCAACTTGGATCGAAGTTACGAAGAGATATGTCGTTTGATACGCTGAAATTAGCATCACGTTCAAAGGGGCGGACATCTACAACAGTATTATCGAGGATTGTGCCGAAAAGATTCTTTCTCCTCACGCCAGTAAGACATGACGAGAAGACTGTACTCCATATAGCTCGGGTGATGCTCGAATTATTCTTTTGCTCTCTGAGGGCGGACCCCTCGTAAAAGTGGAGAGGGGCTGAATACCGATCATAAGTCTCCGCAATTAGTCTGTAAGCAGCAGATTCGGCACCCGTGACCACAGTTGGAGATACGAACGTCCAAGAGCCTACTGATTCCTTCGCGATGTTAAGAGCACGTTGAATAATAGGATTCTTCATAAGTCTGTTAGAAGTTATAAACATAGCTTCCTTCTCGCCATCTCTTCTTCCCATTTCATCTGGTGGTGCAACCAATATTGGGATGTACATACACGGGTCGAAGCGGCGGGGGATAGTTATCGAGTTTATTACTTCTTTAAACCATTCCTCAGGATCTTCCGACTCATCGACAGACAGAACTCTCCAATCTTTGTACAACTTAACAAATCGTCGTACAGGCAAGAGATCTTCAAGAGTCTTTGGATAAGTAGTAGGACTTTTGTTGTCACTACCTTCCGTTGAGTCGATCTCAGTATCGTAATAATCCTCTACTGCATCCATGGTTACTGACGAAGTTGTAGATTTAAATGTATTATAACATAGTATACGCTTTAGAGACGAGAGTCCTAAAGTTTGGATAACCAGATGGCTCTAGGATTGAGTCACATGCCTTAGACATTCGCTCAAGAACCCACTCAGTGGAAGGAAGTACCTCTCCGAAGTTTCGATCATCAGTTCTTAGCATCTGATAATTTCCAGTTACATCTTTGAAAGATAGATAGCCAATTCCTGCCTTACGAACTTCAAATGCTACTTCACGAATGGTGTACTCCTCAGACTGAACTTTCGTATATGCATCATACAAAACGAGAGAGAGCAGTTTATACGCGTCTGGACTCTCTTCATAACAAAGAATTTGACAAACGAGCTTGACCAGACTCCGTACAATTGGAGGTCGATCCTTTCTAGCAGTGGCTATACCTCTAACCTTCTCGCTTCCTCGAGTCGATACTCCATAGTACATCTTAGGCTTTAGGAAGAGAATCGCTTTAAACGTCTCCTCCAAGTCTAATCTAATGCTTTGAAAGGGGGTAGACTCTAAATTAGTATATAGACTCTGGAGAAATAGTTCGGGTTCCAATTCACCTTCATTTGTATCTTTGGTTAAGAAGACTGAATCTGTATCGCCGTAAACGACATCATAACCAAGAGACTTGGCTATCATCTTAGCCCTATGTAGCACAAACCTACCCCCGGCAGTAACCATCGCCGCGCCGTATCTGCACTGAAGAAGGCCAGTTTTTGCTCCTAAAGCACCATACATACTGTTAGCTAGGATCTTACAAGCTAGACCTGCTGGAGTCTTCTTCCCTACTTCCTTCCTTTTCTCTATCAACGAGCGGAGAACTTTTGCAACGAGACCAATTTTTCTCTGTGGAGTCGGAACCATTGTAGTAAATCCATCCATATTCAGCTTTATGACCTCATCCTCGAATATCCAACTAACGTCGCTTTCATCGGGATTTGTCACCCAAGTGACTTCTGTATTCCGTTGCCTATTTTCTTGCTTCACGATAACTGTCTCTGGGGATATGTTCAAGTCTATCATAACAGTCGGATACATAGACTGGACGTCAAAGACCATGACTTTGCGATGTAC
This sequence comes from Ascosphaera pollenicola, assembly GCA_024244615.1. Lineage (NCBI taxonomy): Eukaryota > Fungi > Ascomycota > Eurotiomycetes > Onygenales > Ascosphaeraceae > Ascosphaera > Ascosphaera pollenicola. Next base: position 9,811 of record JAGYIB010000037.1, on the reverse strand, counting down.
TCCTTTGAGAGGCTCAAGAACTAGTCCACCTCGATACTTGTCTAGGACCACATTCTCTGGAGACCAGTCTAGCAAGTGTTTGTCAAAGAAAGCGAAAGAAGCAACCAAAGTCGATGCCATGCTTCCTGTTATATATCTTGTCACATCTGAGATAGGCGATCTTGAGACTGATGTCAAAGATATTATTTCTTGAATCATTCCCGTGGCCTCAGCGACCTTAAGATGCAGGTAAGAATCATAGACATTGTAGTAAAGAACTTCTTGCATCTCTGAGTCTGACCCAATTGACAAGTTCAAAGGAGGTTGAACTACTTTCGATAAGTGTAAAACATGCTGGGCTAAAGAATCAAGACTCAGGCTTTCGTACTCACTTCTATGAAGTTTGTCTAAGTACCGATAAGAGTCAATTAAAGTAACCCCTGCGATCTGGAGATCAACTCCTTTATTCTTTCTATCCAGATTAACAATCTTGAAAAACTTTTCATATGGCTTTGGACAATGAGCGGCCATAGTTGGAATATCATAAGCATAACCGTTATGTACGATAATGAAATCTGGACGTTCTTCAAGAATCCAGTCAATAGCCCACTTGACCAGTGCAGTTGAGTCTTCGAGCCTTACTTCGATTATTTTCTCATCGCTAGGATAGACCCCTGATGAATGACCCACGCAGTATCCAACTATGCGTCTATCATCCCAAGTATAAATCCCGATCGAGAGGAGTGGATCGTGGGGAAGTGGAAAGTTGCCATCACGGTAAAAGGTCGACTGTTCAATATCTAGACCTATGATTCTTAGTGGTGGTACATTAACTGTTGAGATTCCACTACGGTAGCGAGGGTCAAGAAAGGCACCAAACCCCTGAACCGATGCGTGCCTAAGTTTGTTCTGGTCTGAGTTCGTTGGATATACAGAAACGTTCTCTCCCGGTTCTACAGCAGTCTGCTTCAATAGCTTAGGAAGTCCCTTTCCAGAGTGAAACGGGAAATACAAAGAGGCCCACGTGCGTTCATATCCTTTACCCAACTTTAGGACTAAGACTTCAGCAGAATGTTCAATTGGACCTATGCTGTCAATGCCTGCCCATAAGGCGACCCAGCCATCTTCTAAAAGCCCTTCGAGCGACATATTGCATTGAAGCGTTGATTAATTGACATCTAAATGATTAAGGTATATACGATCGCGATCTCATACTGTCAAGATGCCGAGAAATGCTATAGTTGATCCCGAGTTTCTCCCCCTCTGTGCAGATGCCGGTGAGTCTGATGACTACCGTGTAGACAATTATCCAACAAGTGGTGAGTTCATTTCGAGGCTAGGTGGCCGATATTTCCAGCTGTACTCAGGTTTACTCTCGGCTGGGCTGATCTCCAATTATCTGGGCGCCACTTACGTTTTTATCCCCCACCGACTACGATGGGTTCTTGGTCGTTCAGACGACGCGATGAAATTTATAGCCTCGTTCCTTGACCTAGACAACGTCTCGGTTAATTATAGTACGGCAGTGTCGCCTTACCTAAATTTCATTGAGGACATGGCACAAATTGTTCCTCCCTTCGAGTTCCCTACCATTAACTTAGGTAGTTGGAGACTAGGTATTGCTGCTACGACCATGCCAAGGGCTATCGATACAGAGGAAAGTCAGCAAGGTACTGTCAGAGGTCCTGAGAATGTATTGCGCCTATATCTTTTGACAAATGTTGTGAACACAATCGCTGGTGACTATGGTCACAACGGTCGGGCATCCGGATTCTGCCTCTCACCGATTAGCACTACTGCCATACCAAGAACGATAAAGTTGGATGAGCGCTCAGATGTTGAAAAGTATCTCTCCAACGTACTTTCAAATGAGGATCTTATATCTCTAATGTGGAACATCGGTAATGGTTTGGTTGATCCTGTACTCGATCCTCGTATCATTTACCTGTTCGGTGCTGGTGGAGAAGGCAAGAGTACAACCATTGGGATGTTGCACGACGTCCTTAGAGGTGCTATAGGAAGTTTTTCCCGAGACTACATCGGGAGTAAAAAGGAAATGACTGACGAGGACAAGATAAATACTATGAGCAATAGATTTATGGTTTTCGGCGATACCGTTATAAAGGATAGCGAAATTAACGAATCATTTTGGAAGATGGTAACGGGTAAAGATGTTATCACTGTCAGAGGTACGGTCGGTACTATGAGGGCTGTCTGTCTGTTTGCTGGTAATAATCTTTGGTACGGAGGCTCCGCTAAACACCGTAAATGGTTCGTCCGAAGAACTCTCGTATTTAAGCTAAACCCGCTTCCTGAAGGTGCTACTCCCCCTCCTGAGACCTTTTCTGATTTTCAACGTAGTAAGTTTATCGCCCGCTGTACGTATTTAAGAGTTTATTCCAAAAGTCCTTATATTCCTATCAGTTCTGTCCTTTTAACTATTTTCGGTTACAGAGCTGCAGTTGCAACTCGGGGTATTGAAATATGCAAAGATGCATCTCCACTCGAGTGTATAGCTGGTACTTATGCCATCGTCATTGCGTCTCATATCAAGTATGATTTATTAGTTGATTTGGTAGAATCAGTTTCTAAGGGACTAGTGGGTGAAGACTTGGCTGGCGGGAAATATATTCGCGGTATTCGAGCTAGCTTCAATGGGCTAGGTTAATCTATTGACTATAAACTACGTCAACTAATCTGTCTAGAGATGTTAGCCCTGTTCTTGGAATCTAATCTAGTCTTGGAAGGAGGTGAAACGAAAGAAGTGCTTCTAGAGTTAAAAGATGAGGATCGCATGAGAATGGAGAGCGAACAAAGAGCTAGTGATAGATCTTCAGATATAACTATGACTCTCTTAACACCAGTCTTAGCTAACAAGGATATCAAGATCCAGGTTGAACGGCCAAAGGTGTATTCAGGTACTATAAAAGTTATAGTCTGGAACTTCTCTGAGAATTGTCTACACGTTGGGACTAATTTCCCTATGTTATACCTTATCTAGACCAATAGCACTATGTACATTATCGCTCTTTCTAAATCTACCGAGAAATCAATTCTATCACCAACAATTTCCTGTGGAGATACTTCACCATGGCGTCCCCTAGAAATCTACTTCCCCTTAGTGTTACTAGCGAGTTTGTTGTTGTTGATCCTAATAATCCGAGTTCTCAGGAAAATTTGGAGGCATCTTGGATCAGTCCTGAACACTTTGAGGAGCCCGAAGGCAAACATGTTACTGACGCATGTTCAGTTAATATTGGCGACCCTCGTGAAATAGGAAAGGGTTCCAACGCACCAAAGACTGAGATTCGAGAAGTTCAACTGAGGTTTCCTGGTGGCGATACGAGTAATTTCTTCACTCTCAATGACTGTATCATCGAGTACAGGGACAATATTGGCATCATGACAGCTAAAGACGGACAAGGCGGAAGCAAATTCACCTCAGGATATGGTATTACTTATGTGTCTTTCGGCATCAGAGAAGTTGTCGCAGATTGGATTCGTCAAATGATCTCCACTCAGCTTCGTGGCACTGATGTATCTTTTGGTGAAGTTGGTCATCACAAGGGCTACATCTGGCTCTATGCGAAGATCCCCAATGCTGACAACAAGCCCAAGGTTGCGACATACTATGGAACTCGCAGAGATGGAATGAAGACGATGGATTTCCTCCGCGCGTTGAAGAAAGTCCAGAGGAACATTTTTGTCGATGCGGCATTAAGTATCCGTTTGACTCAGGGCGAGCGTGAAAGTCTTCAGCGTAGAGGTACCCACAAAGTTAGTATCACTATCTCGACTCTTCTCGTCGGGACCGCTACTGATATTGGTTCCCCTCCCATCGCTACTGAATTTCGCAGCAATTTCTCTGGCGAGACCAGCGAAGCACTTATGAATCTTTTCCGTGATATGAAGATTAAAGATAAGGAGGTAACTCAGGGCACCGCTCAGAGCACTATGAAGGATGTTCTCAACCACTAAGAAACTTTAGATACTTTATGTTCGGTAGTCTGTGCGTTCCTTTAAAACCTACATATTTATTAGTATATCAAGATTGCAAAGATGGAGACCGAACTTATAGAAGCGGACGAAAGACTTTACGAACATGTTGATCTCATTGAACACCCATTATTACATTTTGGAGATTCTATTGTCCCAGTTGAGAGATTCACTACGCTGGAAGACGATGAGGTTTCATTTGGTCTAGAACTTACTATATGCACTTACGCTCTACGTATGGCAGCAATACGCAACGAACCTCTGCGATGTTTATCCTATATAGAGCTAATTCCACATTTTATGCCCATCACTACAATCTGGCTAGGGCAGAGCACATACAAATATTCTATCCTTCCTCCCTTCGCTTCTGCGTTTGCTATCAACACATCAACTTCTCACTCGCTCCCACCTTCTATAGAGGTTTTGGCTTCAGCTCTACACCACGAGTATGAGATTCCCATCGATATTGCTTCTTCTATATTTGCTAACTCATGGGTATTACTTGAGGAGGGTATTCTTGCACTTAATGTCTATCCGTTTTTGAACATGTCTGATGGAGAGTGTGTAAAGGCTCAGGCGTACCTTGCTGAGTTGTTGGCTGCAATTACCCTTGCTAGTGGTCAGATGAAAGGTGGGAAATCACGTCTAAAGTTTATTGAATTTGGATATGAGGCAAAGAACTGCATAGACCTTGTAATACGCTCTATAAAGAATAAAGGTATCAAAGTTGAGCGAGTGTCAATCCACAATCCAGTCTATATCTCAAGATCCTTCCAAAACCGGGCAGAAATAATTAGAGGTCCAAATGTACTAGACTTAAGTGCAAAAGACCAAAGAAATGAGGGCACTTCAACTCTACCAGCAGACTCTATACTCTACAACACATCTCATTTTCATCTTTACGGTAGTGACGAATTGGCCTTAATAGCCCCGCCGCGATCCATGAAACAACTAAGACATATTCGCACTAAGGATACTCTCAATTGGATTGCTCAAGAGTTCGACGTCATAATGTCCAAGAAATTTAGGTCTACGGGCTTTGACAAGAAGTCAGATGAAGAGTTTGGATCCTACATTCAGAGCGTCTATGAGACTATGTCCACCTTAGTTAAGGAAGCCAACCAGCGTGTCACCTCAGCTTGTGAAAAGATTGAAAAGGCCGCCGACAAAGTTATCGAAAGTGACGCGCCCACAAGCGAAGAATTGAAGACTCTCGTTGGAGATGCCCGAAACCTTCATGCCGGTCTGATGCGTTGGGCGGGAGTTTACTACGGAGCTTTTTCTGATCTTTCTGGGAAGGTCTCTGCAGTTGAAGCAGTCTCGAGTGTAATTACTCCATTAGTGATTACGAAATTAAGAGAAGTTCCCGCTGATGGAGGAGATGAGTCTTTGGTAGAAAAGGCAGTCAATGAACCAAGACCTCGTCCTGTCATCACCATTCCTCCTAGTCTAATGACTAGTAACCCAAAGAACCAGGTTCCAGCAGTCGATACCCCCGTTACTAGTACTGCTACTAGGACTCAGGATATAGGAGAGGAAAGAGAAAAAGAGGAAGAAGAAGAAAAAGTCCAAGGGGGTGAGACTCCAAGAGTTCGTACGGTCACTGCAGCTACATATGCAGAGCCCCCAGATGACTTTTTCTTCGAAGATGATGACGATGACTTCAACCAAGTTTCCTTTTCATTCGCCATGGGTGGTTCCAGAGTTCCTAAGCCATCCGATCGTAAGTCTAAATCTCAGTCACTGTCATCTCCTTCCCTTGTTTCTCCTCCTCCACCAACTAGACGTTTTGTGCTCTCGACCTCCCCTCCTTCTTCATCTCCGTCATCTCTCGCCACCCCTTCTTCAACCTCAGTTTCTGGAGAGCTCGCTTCAATCCGCCGTCGACGCATTGTGGTTCCCCCATCTCTACGCGCTCGACAGAACAATGGAAACACCACGAGTTCAAATTCTACCCCTAGAAGTACGCTGACCTCATCCCGTTCAGTCTCTTCTGTTGACCCTAGAGATGTTCGTCCGAAGAGAATAATCTCGATTCCACAGTCCCTCCGAAAGCCGTAGATTTAAGCAACACTAAGCCAAAAGTAGGTGTTTATGTAGTGAAGATGTATATGTGTTCAGCAATTTCTTCAACACCTCTTGATATTTCAACTGATTGACGTTTCAACACATTAGTTAGTCTGTGCCACTTTAAACTTACATCGAAACTAGTCCTTCTGATAGCATTTTCAGTATAGGAATCATTTCCACTAAAAGAGACTATCCCCAATGTTGGATTATTACTATCTAACTTCATAGAGTGACCTGGAAGATTAAAGAGTACCCCTTCTTTATCTACTTTGTCATATAGGAAGCCACATCCAAATTGAACGCACTCTGTCGCTACTAGGGCGTTAATTGAATCAGCTACATGAGACATTGAAAACGAATAGACAAAAGTAGCTCTAGTCGCTCTAAGAATTCGCAAGACCCCCTCTTTCTCTAGCAAAGACTCTAAGGTGCCCTTGAAGACTACATACCTCTTTGATCGTGCAGTGCGAGTTGTAAGTCGGACCAGCGTACGACAGATAAGTGTATCGGGAAAAGAGGTAATGTCCAAGAAGTCATCACGAATAGATCCCTTGCCACGAGGATATTGAAAGTTAGGATCACAGAATAAGAAACGTTGTGGCATAGAAGCAATTAAAGACCAACTTTGAAGTCTTCCAGATCCAACATCCACTACTACTCCTTCAGGACCTGCAGCATTCTCTGCCATCTCATACAGGTATCTCCTTACAAAGAAACTGATGGTAGATAACTTTCGTGAGATAGCTATTTCGTCGATGCTACCTTGGTCCAGTCTACGTAAGACTTCTGATGAAACTTCAAAAGAATTCGGAACATTTTTATCAAGTCTACGCGAAAGGCTGATTATGTTCAGTTTGTTAGAAGACGGTTCTCTATTGACAATACACTCATAGACACCACCTGAGCGAACTGACTTGTTGACCTCACTCTCAAGGATCTCGCCAGTAGCATCGCTCACTAAACTAACAAGACGTCTTTCTTCGGTAGCGAGTAGATCAACAGTAGGTGGTTTGATGCGATAGGTAGTCGAGTCATAAGTATCTATGGCTATGATTCCGTCAGAAGGTATACTACTTGTCTCTCTGTTCAGTTCCGCTTCCTCGATAGTATCAAACTCCTCACGAATGACTAAGCCGCGGATAGGCACATCGAAAAATTCAGGAAGTGACGTCTTATACCTGCTTATTGAACTACTAACCAATCCTGCCTTTATAAGTACGTCAATTAAAACCATACGGCCGTCTAAAAGTATTTCAACTCTTACTACATCAGGAACTACCGGAACTATTTCAATGATCGTCTTAGGTATCCAGCCCGTTACAGTTAAGTGAACATCTGGCCTACAAACATACCAAATTGAACCACCATCTACTATCCACGCAGTTTCTCCATCTGCTTTAAGTCTGAATTTCACAGGGCCTTTTGGAGCGGTTGAGATGTCTATAACGTTAGTAACGGTACGCCTGCATCGATCAAGAAGTCTTCTTTCAAAGAGTGCGGCTCCCGATTCAATGTGACCCAGAGTGGAGTGAATGTAAACCAGCACCTCGAGTAAGTCTTTCTCAGATGGCTTTTCACCACGGAACTCTACTTCGGCGGAGTGCTGACTAGTCAGAATATAGTAATTAACTCTAACTATCCACTTTGCAAGGGCTAAGATACGTGATTTGACTCGTTCCTTATAGTCATTTTTCTTCGCTCGAAAGGAGTCCCTCATAGATGTCGATCTAACACTCTCTAGATTAAACTCTCTCGACTCCACTAAAAGGACTCTGGGTGCTATCATCATTCTAGACGTCTCTACTTTGAATGTTGGTACCTCGTTACTACGATCTCTGAATCTTGCAGAAAGTAGTTTGACTCCATCGGGATTAGAGTCATCTTCTATAGTGACTGCTCTACCTTCCTCTACCCACTCCACCTCTTGGTATGACTCAAAGTATTCATAACACCTTTGAGCTACTTCTCTGGAGAGACGAATTTCGACTTCTGTATTCACTGTAGCGAAATCAGAAACTTTAAAGTTGGAATATCGTCTGTTACTCGTAGTCCTTCCCTCAGCGGATTCCAATAGAGCACTTATTCCATTGTATCTACGAAAATATGCAGATAAAAGCTTGTCATCCTCTATAGAGCTGCATTTACAGACTGTTAAAGTTGCTGCTTCATCTAAGCCCAATCTCTTGTTAGAGAACGTAGCCACTTTAGGCTTTCCACATGTAGGACAAACAGAAACGGAAGCCATCTCGCTGATATATGACGAGTATTGGTACTACTAATGTATTTATAACACAACGAACCTATTGAATGACGAATGATAAAATGGCTGACTTTCACGAATACAATTTGCGATCTTTGCGTAGTCTTATAAATGACTACATATGCATTTACATGATTTCTTCGTTGAAAGATTCTAATGCAGTATTTGCAAAAGTGAATATAGACTCTTTGGATATCTTCTTGAGGACTAGCATGGATATCTTACCTCTTTGGATTTTGAGAGTTGAAGAAGCCCGACTTATATTTGCAGCATACTTTCAAAGCAAACGTGTCGTGGTTAAAATACTAGAAGATGCTAATCATCCTCTTGAATCCGAACTGCAACTGTGCCTCTCTGCTAATCTCCCCTTGCCTAAAGTACTCGCTATAGTTGTCTTTAACGGACTAAGTATTTCTGTTTCCGAGTTTATAGAGGACTCTATTGAGTTATCTGATTTCAGATCAGACATTCCAAGACCTTTATTTCTTGAGATCTCTAAGGTTGTGTCAGTTATTCGTTCATTGTCCGTACCACCTGATTTCTGTATTTCCTTTCCTCCCTTCTACGAGAACAGAATCAGAATGGATAGACAAATATGTACTATCCGTGATTTCCTCATTTCACTACTTCCTAAGCACTACCACCTCCCCCCGCTAAGTCTGACTTCTAAATGGGTCTTATCGCATTCTGACCTCTTCTTTCGTAATATTATGGTCTCGCCCGATTTGCACACTATAAAGGGCATCATCGACTGGGAATATGCAAGTATTCTTCCTGATTTCGCTGAGTTCTTCCAGTATTTCTATAGAGTTCAGGAGGTAGGTTTTGAGTTCTCAGATGAAATGGTGCACTTTCTTGCGATATTCTACACTCCATCTGTTGATGAAGTAAGTGAAATCATGCATGATGCCGAAACGTCTTACCGGATGAGACTTGAAGCCTACGAGGAGACTAACTCATCTTGTCCCATCGTAAGTTTAAAGGTAGCCAAGCAGACGATACAGTCCTTCAGAGACTTCGACAAAATCTGTGCTGAGTTGAGACTGCCGTGTCATCAGTCAAAGTCTTTGAATGCAGATGCTGAAGTATCAGAAGCAGTGAAGAGTACTCCCGTCCAACCTCCGAGATATCCTGTTCCATTAACTGTTACTGTCCCCGAACTCTCTGGTTTTCTTTCGCAGACGAAAAATTGATTCACTCTCTTATCTTTTTCCTTACTTCTGTAACTCTATACTAAACAAGTTTGACTTTACTCTCGTAGTGTTATCAAGCTCTCAGGTTCGCATCTGCTTCTCTAGTTATCTTCTTCAAACCACTTGCTAATTGTGCTACACATTCTTCTTAAACTTACATGACAACTATTTACACTGCTAAATTTAAAGATTTTTACGGCTTAGGAATAAACTTGTCGATCTTCTCACGATAATGTTTGCATGACATGACAATAGCATTATCTACAACAATACAATCTTTGCATTGTGCACATTCTCTAATAACTTTCTCAAC
>JAGYIB010000036.1:0-21513 GCA_024244615.1 Ascosphaera pollenicola | reverse complement strand
GTACAGCAGACCGACCTACCCTAACAGAGCTTTGAGGAGGTCATATGTCTCAAGCAAGTTCCCAACATCCACATCTCGCAGGTACGTGAGGTACAGCTTCATGAAACTCGGAAACGTAACCCATCCATCCGCTACTTGTTCGTATATGTTGCATTTCGACAGGATCAATTTGTCACTCTGCGGGCCTGTAGACGGATAGACGCTGCGTAGCTCAGCCACCATCTGATTGTAGATGGGCGGCCATGGCGGTTCAATTTGGAGGAAGTCCTGTAGCTTCGCGCCGTCGCGGGACTGGATGAGGGTGCTGACTTCACTGATGAAGTTGTCAAGGGTAGGCGTTTGTTGTATTTGGCCGAATGGGTTTCCTGACATGGTGTGCGAAAGACGAGCGAGGGTCTGATGAATGATGGCTGATGACGATGATGATGATGATGATATGTGACGCTGATCGCTGTCCGCTCTACTGTATTTTTTGACCTTATCGTTAGCTTCTCCGCGGAGGTCTGAACCCCACAACCACCAGCAGCAGCGAGCAGGTAAGAAGATATCAGCATGACAGGGTCAACGGCTGAAATGTATGCGAATCGAATGATAGAACTGAAAGCAAAACTGCTGTCTGCTTTAGTCTGTTTCTCAGACACTGATCAGAGTTGCTAGCTAATTACATTATCACAGCGTTTTCAATGTTCTGTGCAAGCAATGGCCAGCTCCCATCAGGGGCAGCAGTCTAGTACCTCTCACAACCGGGTGGACCACGACGCAATTGTGAGGATTGAGAAGGCTTTCATTGGGATGTACGGTCTTGAGAAAGCTACTTCAATTGAAACTGAGATAAGGCCTGACATGTATGACCGTTCGAGGGATCAAGGGGCACTTGTCACTGAACGATCTCTTATTTTCTTTGACAACCTACGGACACACAATGACAAACAGTTCGCTTTCCAAAGCACATACATTATTCATGCAAAAAGAAAAAAATGACGCCAACAAGATTATTCATGACGAGCGTAGACTCAAAAAGGGCTTCAATCCGCAATTTGAATGCCGAGGTGTGAAAATGGCGTGAAGGGAGGCGTCATCCGATCTAGTATCTCCTTCCAAACAAACTCTCGCCAGAGTCTCTATAGCCCAGAGCATGATGGCCACGAGCAGGAGACCTCTCTGCTTTCTGCGAAAGATTGAAAGCTGGCGGCGGAGACTGATGCCAACTATCATCGGGAACACTCGCAGGTGTGTTCGGACTTCTGAGCGGACTGTCATACCGCGCACCAATTGTCGCGCCCCTACTCCTTCCTTTCCTATCAGCCTCAGGACTCAATCCAGACTGAATGCGTTTGTGGCCGCTTGGCGTCATGCTTGCTGCGCGGCTGCGGTTTGGACTGCTGAGACTCCCCATCGCGCCCGTGTACGTGGCGGACAAATTGCCAACGCCTGGACCTCCTTCAGTGAAGACCTCGCCGTCGTCGTCGTTGGGGATGTTGATGCGCGGGGGCACACGACCACGAGACACGGAGCGGGAATGGGAATGCCCGCGTCGTGCAACGGCGCGGATGGGCTCTTCGTCAACGGCTGGGTTGAGAGCACCGCCGCTTGAGCTGTGGACTTGGACGACCGGGACACCTGGTACAGAGAGACCGAAGTGCTCAAAGAAAGCAGCTCGGATCCTAGCGTGAGCTTCGGGGTTTGATCGTGCGGGAAGCAGGCCACGGGGAAGCCGGCTTGGAAAGCGCTCTGATTTATCTTCTGGGTTACGGATCTCCATTGTCATGACCTTATTCAGACGCTCATGCTCTTGGTCAGGGAATGCCTCTACCATGAGTGTCATCCATCTTTTGAATCCCTCGTGGGTCATGGCGGGGACTATCTCGCGGCTTTGAGGTTCGGTGGGGACCATGTAGAATTGTACCTGAAGGCTCTTGTAGAGCAGTTGGAGCCTGTTGTGGCTGTCTGCTCGCGGGGAAAACATGACTGATACATATCATCAGTTTACAGGCTCTCTCCTTGAATTAATATCATGTCAATCGCTTACCAGACCAGGACCAGGAACGGTCTGCCACGGCAGTCATCTGTGCATAGAAACGGGCCAGTTTCTCTGGCGTCAACATCGAACTTCTCGAAGGATAATGTGCAACCTGGCAAGCAAAAAGTCTGATTAGCCTGGTTCCCATACTCGAATTCAAGCACCCTGATTCAATGGTCGTCATCATCTTGATGAGACTGCAACTCACAATGAAATTGGCGATGCCGAGCATGAGCTCGCCAAACCTCCTAGTCGGCCGTCCCAAGTTATCGAACAAAAGACCATACTTCGACATGATAAGCTGATCACTAGCCTCATCAGGTCGTGAGTATGCCCTATTCCGGCCCATTGGCGGAGACCTCGTGCTAGGACTGGCATTGCGTCGGACAGCGCGAGGGCTGGAAGGCACAGAGTGGGCAGGATCAGGTCCCAAACTCATATGATGGAGCTGCTCATGTAGCTCTGGCTCGGTAGACCTGCCATATCCTTGGGAGTTATGTGGAAGATAGCCGGCGCTGAGAGAATGGTTGTGGGAGTGTGAGTGTGAGGGTGGTGGTCCGGGAGGCGGGGCATATTCCTGGTACTGTGGCCTGGGACCTAGATTTGAGCCGGATCGATAACGTCCTGTTTGTATGGGAGGAGGAGCTTGGGCGGCTGCAGAGCTGCTGCTGCGCTCGCGACGATGGAATAAACCCATGGCTCGTGTCGAATCTGACTATCGGTTCGTCACCGACACTGAGGGGTCTGGGGTAATGTTCGTGGTGACTCGTCCCATACAATTGCTGTATCAAGCAGCGAAGAGATGTTTCAACGATACTCAAAATTGACAAAGCGGAAGGTTGCTCTCGTTGAACAGGAAGAAATTTCTCAGAGGGAGACAGTTGGACGACGCTTTGATATATATGGACTGCCAGATGTTCGGCAGTCTGTACAGAGGGTATATGCGTACAGTAAGGCGAGGCTGTATGCCCCTCCCTCCCGTCCCGATGGGTCTAGAAGATCACGCCAAAGCCACGGAATGATATCACGCAGCTAAAACACCTGCAGCGTCTCAATCCTGCTGGTTCAATCCATTGACCCTAACAAGAAACTGAGTCTCGAAGAACTTGCTGCTCATCCCGAGATCCAGTGGGGTATATAGTGCACTAGGCAGACAGGAACGCAAACGACTGTTTGCAAGCTGCGTTGCGAGCAATTTACCTGGGCATGCATTCGTGTCGCAAGCGTTGGACGATGATGTATTGGCTGACATCAAACAAGATCCTTGCCGAACAGATGTCAAATGCAAGCAAGAACTGAGGCGCAACAAAACTGCTCAACTTCTGCGGCCCAACTGACGCCGCCTTTGATGAAGACTTGGTCACCAGACCCATTGGATAGTCAATGATAAGCAAAGGTAAGACAAGGCCAAGGACAAGTTGAATTTGAAGGAGTAATGCCATTGATTTCGCCACTAGATTCCTTATAAGGTATATTTGTGCTGAATGGCCGGCTCACGTCACTTGGAAATTCGAAAGAACCAGAGGGAAGAAAGAGGGAACACATGTTGAAGCAATCCCTCTAGTCATCCATCATGCCTTAGGACCTGTGCGAGAATGTAAACGATAGTAAACCATATGCAATTGCTATGTTAAATGACCAGCGCAAAGAAGACAGCAACAGAAACATCAACAACATCGCATCACTCATCATTCTCATGTCACTATGCAGCGAGTAACTCAAATGACACTCTGGTCCCCGTTCGAATCAATCACGAACTGATTTGAAAGACAGTCTTTGCTGGACGAGATGTGCCAATTTAGAGATAATCGTTGGGATCCTCCGAATCCTCATCAGATTCAGAATCAATGGTCGCACCATCAGTCGGAGGAGCTTGCATCTTGGGCGCGGTCTGCTTGTTGAATCGCGGACCCTGGTCCTATATATGAGGGAAAAGAAAAAAAAAAGAAAAAGAAAATTAACGATTTCGTTTGGAATCATCAAGAGGGCAATGGCAAGTGCACTTCTGACGTACCTTGACTTTAGCAAATTTCCCTCCGGCTTTCTCGTTGCTATTAGACACAACACTGGGAGCGGTCGTGGACATGGGCGTAACGCCGTATTTTGCCCACCCGGAATGCACTGGCCTGTCAGAGAGGGAGACACCGTCCGTTCTAGATGCACTCTCGACGGGAGTGCCTCTACCGCCGCTTCCATTCTTGACTGTCGACGACGCAGAGATGGCACTGCTACCATTCATCGTGCTGTTCGTGGCACGAGTAGAGGCACGTTTGGGCTCGATCCAGCCTTTTCGCACGGCTTCGTCCTCTTCGTCAGATTCGTCGGAGTACTCTCCAGTGTAGCGGGACGAGCCAGTCATGCCGATATCATAGGGTGCCTGTCAGGAAAAGAAGGGTGAGCTTTGCTCGTGCGACTGAGATGGAATTGTCTTAAGTTGTTCCATACCTGCGACCCAAGAGTAGTTGAGGCATCATCGAGCGGAAGTCCCGTTTCCTCTACGGGGTCAGCATCAAGATTGCCTTGGAGGCAGTTGTAGCATTGCTATATGCACAACAGTCAGTCAGTCAGAGCTTATCCACCACATGCTATCACAAAACGACTGGGGCCTCCATACGGCAGTTTTAGGTTCTCTCCGCTGAGCTTTGCTAAACGATTCCAATCCCTTTGTCTTATCGCAAAGCACGCATTTCATTTCGAAGATCTGCGAACCGGTGCACTCTGAACAGACCACACTTCCAGTGTTGAAGTTCACCTTCTTGCCCTGAGCCACCTTTGACTTCAGCGTCGCAAGCTGCTTGTTTGAAAAGGCGGCATGGCCTCGAATTTTACCGCATCTGCTGCATTTCAACCTAGATCGACACCATGAAGGAAGAGTGCACGTCAACAGGACATTCTTCGAGTGACGATTGGGGATTATCCGTGGGCAGCGAGAGATGATGGACTCACTTCTCAGGAAGGTTGACGCGTTTTAGTCTATAGAGGCGGCTCCATTAGCATTGGGCAGCAGGGACAAGGAAAGGTGAGTAACTGTACCTGCTTGAGTATGCATCGTAGTCAAACCAACTGTTGTTCGCGACCGACATGGTGCCTGTATTCTTCCTGGTGATATGGAAGATGACACCGTAGGAAATCTGTATATCGAGTATATATAACCCTGCTGCGTACGGATACTATGGGCACTAACACATCCAATGTCTCCGCGAGAGCCCTGACGAGTGCGGAAACAGCCAGGAGGAGGATGAACAGCAACAGAAACAACAACACGCAAAGAGGCCGACAGAAGGCTGCGAGTCTGACAAGGACAAGGATACCATATGTCACCAGCTGAACACGACCGCGCAATGCGTTGGATGCGATGTGCAGGTCATCCCACTACCGAAACGCGTACCTAGTGGCGCGCAAACAGTCTTGAAGCTGTTCGTCTGTACGGGCGCGCCGCGCGCTATGGAGACATTGCTACGACAACCTGTGCTGCCCGAAAACACGGCTTGAGAGGGGTTGTGAGCGCTGTTCTTGGTTTGGGCCTTGATCACTGTACCGGATGCTGTGATTTGTACACGGTTTCAGGCTTTCAATGCGGCTTGATGTCGTTTACTGTCAGTTGAAGCCCGAAATTGGGGGTTTCTGACAGCTGGCTATGGATGGAAATGTCGTGGAGACGTCAATTTCACCAGCTGTTGAAGCTACCACAATATACGACAAGGTCCATGACTGCATTGCCTGCTTGTTGGCAGACAATTGCTGAGAAAAGTCATACTAACATGTCTGGAACGGACATGGCTCAGTGATGGGAAAGCCGCCCCGTGTCTTCAATTAAGAGAGAAAAGCCATGAGATTTGATGTTCAGATATCTCCTATCCGAATCTCTCACATATGCAAGGCAACCCAGAAGGCGGGCTACCAGGACCATCGCCCTAGCCGTCTCCTCAAGACACAATGACGCGCCATGACTCAGGGGTGTATATGCTGATCGGGATATTGGAAATCTCTGATTTCGGGCACACCCTTATACATGGCCACAGCTTTTGCTAGTGAGTGCTCCCAATTGGACTCTTTTTCCCAATCGCCGCTTGATCAACTACTGTTCATCTATATTTCTGTTAGCTGCCTTGATGAGGTGGTCGCATCATTCTATATGTTATGTCTGCACGCTCTGTATGTTCCAGAAAGCGATATCGTGCGTGATATATCAAAGCCTTTCTCCTCAAACGGATTCCTCATGTCGATGCCAATAAGGTGCTTTAACGTTTGGTTCTGATGGCATCACCTTTTCAGATGCTCACATTCGCATGGAGGAGTCTATAATGGTTTGAGAATGGGTATTATTCCGTCTCTGGAAATCAGCAGCAAATAGAACAAGCAAAAAAGAAGCGTCGTGACCAGCCTACCTACCGGACCTTCTCAATTGATAAAATCAGATGGGCATCCACCAGGGAACTTGAACTTAAAAAGTCAGATCGCACGTCACCCATAGGGCGCTCGCAGGAGGAAACCATCATTTGATGATTTCGATTGATTCGACAACATTGCCTGTCTTTAATCGAAACGGAAATGGTTTCCGGGATCTTGACATATAGAGCCCTGCTCTCCCCTTCTCGCCCAGAAATGCAAAGGGCCGTGCTCGCCATGATCACGGTGTCACGGGCCATGTATGCATCTGGCAATCAAGGTTTTGCTCATGGGTTGACGACGTGGTTTTGCTCCTTGGCCTCCGGACTGCAGCCAGGGGGGAGGGGGAAGGCATGAGTTCCCAGCCCCAATTGGCCCCTTATGGCATGGATTAACGCTGTCATAAATATGACAGTGCTGGAGGGCGTGGCCCGAACACACGAGTCTACTATCGAGCTCTGCAGCAAATGGAGACGGCACCGATGTTCCAGTCGCCTGATGTTCCGATTCGCTAGATGGAATCAAATGAAAGTAGCCGTTTGATTTCCATGCTCATAGGAGATATAATACCGCGAGCGAAATTGGGTTTCCGCGACATCTTGATCAAGGCTCGCGGGTGCTTCAGCTAAGTGAAGTGCTAGGGCTAGGAACTAGGAAAACCTTCTCGGGTGCACTGTCCTCACAGGCTCATCATAAACCACTGGCTTGGGCCCTTTGACGACCTGATGTGGTTCTCAACCCCGCACGATTTGGGATTTCTGGCCTGGCAAGGAGCCAGGGAAACAAGAAAAAAAGCAAGAAAGAAAAGTAACACGTTCGCTAGCTCTGCATGTTCTGCGCCCAGGCTGAACGGCTGCTTTTATATTTTGCTTGCCGTATACCGCGAGAAGCGCAATAGACTAGGAACTGAAGTCATGCGTTCCCGCGAACAAATAGAAGGGAGCTATCTCACGTCTCTGCTGCCAACCTCCACGGGCGTACCTCCAGGGGCGTTAAGTAAGTAAAAAATCGGATCATCTCGCTGATCTGAATTATCTCTATCGCAATCGCCATTTATAGGCAATCTCAATAGACTCTTTCATGATAAGTCGCAGGCCAGAGCTCGATATCGTCGGTTCGTCAGGCATTTATGTCTTTCGAACTCTGAAGGGCGGTTCAAACAAGCACAGAAAAGACATCCAGTCCCCTGAATATTGCTTCGGTCACCCCTAATCAACAGATCTATTCTCGTTATAGAGACATGGCGTATAGAAAAAGCCGAGGACCTCGTATTCACTAGCTGGACATCAAATTAGTGGCTGAGCGAAGTTAACGGACCCTACATGTCCGTACGACATCACCCTCCTTCAAACCCCCTGTTCAGCCTTAATAGAAACGGACTGAACAGTTTGGTCCACAGTCAATATTGACCTTAGGATTGGCCTGTGAAGTCTCGATTGAAAAACAGAGCGGACGAAGATGAAACATCTGAAACGCGTGGGCTCGTCACAGGTGTTCGTTGCGCCCCCCTTTTCTTCCCTTCTCCTTGACCCTCTCTCAAGTCACCCCGAAGGAAATTTGCAAAAACGCCGCGCCTTTTTCACGAGCTTCATGCGCCCAAGAGGCAAGGTTGAACCTTCTGGCATCTCCTGTTCCCCTTTGCTAGTCCATTGGCGAGCTCATCTTGTCCTGGAACACGAGCCGTGCAGTCATGGGAACGAGGACTTCGGCTGTTTAACTATGTACGTACGAGATGGTGATCGGCGGTTCTTGCTATACATATGTACCACGCGATTGAACTTCGTTCTGGAAGGCCGCAGAGAAAGATGACCATCCAGGGCTCGAACCATGGACTCAGCTTTCTCGTCCCTGATGATCCAGACGTCAAGTGGACAGAAAGGGCGATGCGACGCTTCTGGACCGCCTCTTCGGAGGCAGACTGGACTTCATCTTCTGTTCCGTGATTTGTATAGCAGTTTTGTACGCTGTGAATTGAGCGTAGTTTCAATTGCAATCTTCACTCTGCCGTTCTAGCAGGATCTGGCACGACAGAGACGACAGAAGATGGATTGACCGCGTTTCTTCAGACCGTTGCATGATCGAGGACCTATTGCTCCATGTGATATCGGTACTGGCATTCTT
The DNA here is from genome assembly GCA_024244615.1 of Ascosphaera pollenicola. Lineage (NCBI taxonomy): Eukaryota > Fungi > Ascomycota > Eurotiomycetes > Onygenales > Ascosphaeraceae > Ascosphaera > Ascosphaera pollenicola. The sequence goes on along the minus strand of JAGYIB010000036.1, from coordinate 12,983 downwards.
GAATGGCCTTTGTCCGTTTAAAAAAAAAAAAAAAAAAACGAAAATGCCGCTGCAGAAGTACCATACGGCCAGAAGAGCATCTTGTCGCCAGAATCGGCAATGGACGCTGCACTGTACATCCGTACGCTCAGCAGACAGCGGTAACGGTTATGCCCGTGATATATCATGCATCCATTCCGTACTTGCAATTGGAGAAAGCGACTGTTTTGGGTGCCTGGCTGGCTGACTGGCTTGCCGGCGTCAATTCGTCAAAGGAGTCAACTACCGAACGCATTACTGCTACAAGATGCTACATCGTGCGGGATTGCATAGTATTGAGGGCGTATTGAGGGCACATGAACAAGCCATATATCGCAATCTGGGCTCTGTTTGACACGTGGCGAGGAAGAGTTGCAGAACACTCAAGTGTCGAGAGATGATGGCTTGTCGTTCCATATGGCAAAGACAGCAATGATGACGTTGGCAAGGCAGACTCCACTCAAGGGTCGTCTCCCTCGTTCTCACTACTTTGCCTTCCAGGCGATTGGCAGGTTTACGAACCACATGTCACGGAGGCTGAAAGGGAAAACGAACATGCCATGGCTGTGTGCTATGAGAGCGAGGGAGCAGTTTCACCTGGCGGTTGCCCCCGTCTCTTCTCCTCTCCCGAGTCACAGAAACGGGACGGCGATATGCCCAGCCTGGCAGGCAGCCAGCCTGACGACGACGAGCATCTGTTACGGCCACGCCATGCCAGAGTGCATTTACAAGCAAGCAAGTGTCGCTCGCGGTTTGCCGGGTGCTTTCTTCAGCTCCCACACTGCAGCGTCGGAATGAAAGGGAAGGACAGAGGAGGCACGAGGGAGGGGAGACAGAAGCCCGGGACCGGCGACTCAGCCGAAGAAGAAGAAAGCAGAAAGCAGGGCGATGTGTGGTGGTCATCGCAGTCCAATGCATTTCAGTTAGGCTTGCCCTGCTCGATCCATGAAGGGAGGATGGGATGGGGGGAGTCTGAAGGCCGCGCTGATCCCTGCTCATGCTCATGCAATGCATCCTGGATATCCACTTTCTCATGCTCTGGCCATGATGATACCCAGGGCAGACAGGCAATTCCCGGCAGTCTCAGGTATCAGGATGTCAGGGGAGACGGAGGATCCTTTTTCTGTTTCTTTTGCTGCCTTTTTTCCTGTCTTGATTTCCCTTCTCTCCCTCTCTCGGACTATATGAAACTAACCATGATAGTTGATTGATATTTTTACAAAAAAGGACAGCCAAAAGAAAAAGGAAAAAGAAAAGAAATGATATAATAACAATTGAAAAAAAGAGAGACAAAATTCTTGCCTCCCCCCTGATCGATCGAATTATTACTGTTCATCTTCATCCTCCTTTTTGTCCCTCATTTTTCGCCCAATTCTCGCTGTTCTCACCAACATCATCACAACCACTCACGATGATGGTGATTGTGATCGATCTCCTGCTTTAAACTGATAATACTGTGAGTCTGTCTTGCAACCGCTTTTTTCTCTTCTTTTTCCACCTTTCTCGTTACTCGTTACACGGTCAGACCCCTTCCTTGTATACTCAATTCATACTCACACGCTGCATCCGGCCAGATACGGCGACACACGCCCGGCTGTACAAGACCTGGCACAATTGACTGAGCCCGAACCTCCCTTCTCACCTCTTTCTCTTGCTGCTGCCAGTCGGCAGAGGCGACTTGATTGACACACACGAACCCGTCTCGTTGTGGTTGTGGTTGCCGTGTTCGTGTCGTAGACTTCGCTGTCTGCGCTGCATCCTTTGCGTGCGGTGCGCTCCTCATCGACACCGACAATCCAGCACGAGATCGGCTGAAAACAGGTCTTGATCGGTCTTGATTGCACTTGAGTCATCGTCTGCTTCAATTCCACCTATCAACTTTGATTCAGCCTTGTTTGCCTGGAACGTCTCCGTCTTTCATTCCCGGCCGTCCATCTCATCCATCTTCTCTTGACCACCCGATCTCTCTCTCTTCATATCCTTGTCTTATCTATCGCTGCAACAATGACGGTCATATACGACCATCTCTACCGCTCGCCGAACCTCCACGGCCACGGTCACGGCCACAGTCATATCTCCAATCCATCATCCAGTCTAAGCCTCAACGACAAATTCAACGTTATCAAAGAGGTTGGTGATGGCAGTTTCGGCTCTGTTGTCCTTGCGAGGACAAGGACGGCCGGCTCATACGTCGCGCGACGGGGCTCTACGGTATGTTTCTTTCAGTGCCTCTACTCCCTTCCCTTCCCTGTTTCCATTGCATTTCCACCCGGGTTCGAGGAAACTCAATTCCTCAAACTCGCGATGGCCGATGGCCGACGGCCGACTGCCCTGCCCCGTACTTGAAACGATCCAGACAAGGCTGACTAGTTGGTTCCTGAACCCTTTTCTACTTCCTTCGTGCTTAACAGGTTGCCATCAAAACAATGAAGAAGACATTTGATTCCTTTGATGCATGTCTCGAACTCCGCGAAGTTGTCTTCCTCCGCAACCTACCTCCCCACGCCCACCTCGTGCCGGCTCTAGACATCTTTCTCGACCCTCTAAGCAAGAAGTTGCATATCGCGATGGAGTATATGGACGGGAATCTCTACCAGCTCATGAAAGCACGCGACCATCAATTGCTCGACCAGAAATCCGTCAAGAGCATCTTGTTTCAGATCATGGGTGGTCTAGAGCATATACATGCCAACGGATTCTTCCACCGCGACATCAAACCAGAAAACATCCTGATCTCTACAAACGGCAGTCATAGTGGTGGTGCCTCGCATTCAAACTCGTCTACACAGGGACTAGCGAAGTACTCTCAGATGATCACACCGCCGTCTACACCGTCTACATACACCGTTAAAATCGCGGACTTTGGTCTCGCGAGACAGATCAACTCGAAACAGCCATATACTACGTACGTATCTACACGCTGGTACCGTGCTCCAGAAGTTCTATTAAGAGCAGGAGAGTACTCTGCTCCTGTTGACATGTGGGCCGTCGGTGCAATGGCCGTCGAAGTTGCCACGCTCAAGCCCTTATTTCCCGGAAGGAATGAAGTTGATCAGGTGTGGAGGGTTTGCGAGATTATGGGATCTCCAGGCAATTGGTACAGCAAATCTGGTGGTAAAGTCGGTGGTGGTGAATGGAAGGATGGCGTGAAACTAGCTGGCAAACTAGGATTCAGTTTCCCAAAGGTAAGTGAATCTGGAAGTTTGCTCATGCAATTCTTACTGCCTTGATGAAGTTGACTGACCTCAATGTCACAGATGGCACCCCATGCTATGGACACAATTCTGACAACTCCTCAATGGCCTGCATCACTCGCGAATTTCGTCACATGGTGTTTGATGTGGGACCCCAAGGCTCGTCCTACAGCCCAACAGGCGCTCGCCCACGAATACTTCGCCGATGCCATCGATCCCTTACGCCCAAAATCATCCACCTCCAGACTACTAGGCCGAAGAACCTCGGAGCGAGGTTTCCGGTTTGGAAGCAGCAGCAACGGCGGCAACGTATCCAGCGCTGCATCCAGCGCAACTACGTCAGGAAACAGTGGCGCATCGAGTGTTTTCGGCCTTGGATTTGGCTCCCACGGCAACAGCGGAGATTCAAGTCCTACTGCAGGTTGCAAGCCAAGTTGGTTTCGACGCTCCATCATTGGCACTGTGAATCTTGGTGGAAACAATAGCAACGTGGGCCCAGGACGCAATGCTGCCCCAATCCCAGGCCCAATTCCAGTTCCCGCGCCCGCGACCATTCTGGAGAGTCAACATCACGGAAATGTTTCTGGATCAACCAACCAAACGGCTACAAATATCACGACAGGGGGGCCAGCAGGTATCGTCAGTGCAAGAAGGGCGTCATACATGGCATACCAGCAGAACAGCAACAACAATGCAGACCAGACTATTGCCGCTCCAGCAAACGTCCACCTCATGAGCTCCTCCACCACGCCTGCTTCTCTGAATGGCTCCGGCGCAGGACCAACAAAAGCGTCAAGGCTCATCAAGCGTGCTACATGGGCGAATGGTGCTGCTCCAATGGCCATCATGCCCTCGATACGTCCTATCTCGCCACGTTCAAATGCCATCAACGCGCAGGCAAATGCTGCTGTCAATCCTAGTGCGGATGCTCAAAGCGGAGCGGGAGCGACAGCTGGCCACGTTGCTCGTGGTACCAATGCCAATGGCGCTGCTGCAGCTGGCTTGGGACACGTCAATGCCAATCAACATGCACATGCATACCCAAATGGCATCGCGGCATCGACGTCAACGAATAATGCTAATTTGAATATTCCTGCTTCAAGTACTTCAACCACTGGTTCTGGAAAACTCGTCAGTCCCACGAGCAGAAAATTCGGACTCGGTCGGCAGACAAGTACGACTTCTAACAAAACCACCACCACTGAAACAGTTCCCTCGTTGTCGGCAACGACCTCTCCGTCACAGTCGAGGTCTCACCGCCAAGAAGGTGCTGCTGGGGCCAACGGCGCTAGTGCGGCTACGGCTACCGGTGGTTATTCTGGCTCCCCTTCAGTCTCTGCCTCTGGCACCGCTAATGGCGGTGTGTATCACGCTTCGGGCCCGACCGCGCTAACGTCGCCGAAGGAAAGCTTCTTTTCCCACCTGAGGAAGAGAGCCAGGCGGCTTAGTGGAAGGAACAATTTTGGCAGCAATAACAGCAGCGGTAATACTGCCACTGGTCAAGATGAAGAGGCAGGCTGTGCAGGTGGACTATGGTCGTCAAGAAATTCAATGGCCCTTGATGGTGCCGGGAGCGTGAAATCCAAAAGTCCTGATCGGATGCGATTTTCACTTGACATGTCACCCACACCCACAGCAGCAACAACAGCAACAGGAGTTACAACGACATCATGCCCTACAGGCACAACAACCACAGCAGGATCGGCAAACATGCTGGCCAATGGCAGCGGTGCCACGGCTTCGGCTGCACCTCCGCATCCCACTGCACAACAGCAGCAACAACAACAACAACAGATGCAGGGACAGGGATCGATGCAGAATCCCAACATGGTTTATCTACAGAACCAAAACCAAAGCCAGGCACAACCAGGCGCAAACCAGCAGAATCGTCTTTCTAGTGACATGACTAGTCGAGTCCTAGAACAATTGCCACCTGCACCAACATCTGCTGCAGGATCCTCGGCGTTCCGAACTGGTCCTGTGTCGAGTCGGACGAGGCGGGCATTGCAAATGTCTGTCTCACGCTATGAAACACCAGAAGAGGAAGACGAGCTGATGCATGATGAGATACAGGCTCAAATCCAGCAGCAGCAACAGCAATCACAGCAGGACGCGAATATTAAGCCGAGGAGGACTGCGAGTTATCTGCACAACAACCCACTGCGATCGAATCTCGTGGAAGAGCCATTGAAGGAGAATGCTGTGTCAAATTATACGCTGCCAAAGCGGTATTCGAGTGGAAACATGAATATTGCTCCGGGTGTCATGCCTAGTCCCCAGGATCTGTCGAACGCCTTCACTTCATTCCAAAACCCGTATCCTACCCCTTCTCCTTCCGCACGCCAGGAAATGGACTTTCGCGCCGTGAATCCCGCAACTGGAGCACCTACCCCAGCAATGTCAAACACCGGAGCCACGACCCCATCGACGATCTCAAATTCGTCAATGTCGATGTCCAGAGGGGTCGGATTGGGGTTGGCTACCAATGGTCTCAAGGTGCTGCCGGGCCAGGGTAGTATGCAATCGTCGCCGACGTCAATGACTGGACAGTGGCGGACTACACCGCCGTATGATGATGCGAATGCTACTGGCGCTGGTGTTAACGAGAACGGTCAACCTCGTGCTGTGTCCGCAAAGTGGGCGAATGATGTCATTGACTCCAGTCCCATGTTAAGATGATGAGGGAAGTCTCTGTGCATTGCGCTACGCCTTTCCAATTCTTGTTCCGAGCCGCGTCTGAGTTCCCAGTCTCCGTTTAAATGGCTTGGCATTTTTTTTTTTCTCTTCATCTTTCCCCTCTTCGGTTTCGGCATCTACACTGCCATGACTTTTGAGTCAGATGCTGTTTCGTCTCAATTATCTTCTCATTCATTTCATACCCATTTCTTTTCTTTTTTTCCTGCCTCCTGACCGGCTGGCTTGCTTGCTTTCGTCGCGTCGTCGTCCTTGTCTTGCCATCACGCAGCTGGTCTAGCACGATACCACTATGTTTCTTTTCTCCTTTTGTTGAGAACCTCCTTTCGTCTGATTTCTCGTTTCCATTCCTTCTATGTTTCAACCGGTCGATCGCATCTTAACACACAAAGGGCACAACAGAGATGACCTTTGAAGTTAGATGACGAAAAATAAAAAACAGGATAAAGATCGGCCTGGGATTTCCATCCGTCACAACCATCATTGTCGTTATTTCCATGCCATTTACACATCTCCTCCCCTCCTTTCACTTTCATTACATCGAGGGAAGTCTTTATATTGATAATATCTTGATTTTGATCTTGACACAAATCTAGCAGCTTATACATACTCTACTGCTATCGATACACATATACACTTTTCTAATGGTCCTGTCAAACACGCTCCTGTCTTCAGTCTCGGTTCTTGCTCCTCTTATTCATTTCGTTGACATCACCACTATATATCATCAATCTAGTAATATAATCAAGCTTTGAAAAGTGTCGCATTACCAGAGAATAAGGAAGTAGTATCCAGTGTGAAATTGCACATATGGAAATAGTCGAGCTCGAAAGCCTCCTGCCCTGAAACAATTCATTTCTCTGCATCACTATCCAAGGTGTTACGTTTCCTGAGTCTCTCCTGAAAGACCCTATTCGTCTGCCTGATTTTCTCAATTTCCTTTCGCCGCAGCACCTCCTCCATTTCCCACCTCTTCTGAAGCCTAGCTTTATCCTTCGTCAACCGCTTTCTTGCACGCTCCGCCTGTGTTTTCTGGCTCGACTCAAGCTTGGCCACTTTCCTTTCCTTCGCAAGCGCTTCTTCCTCAGCTAGCTCCTTCAAATTTCGTTCATCCTCCTCCGTGAGATACCACGGTGAACACAGTATCTCGGTGAGCATCCGTATACGCTCATTCCAAAACTGCATCTCGGAAGCTAGATCTGGCAGGATTTGAAACCGCTCAAGATGGAGCCTGTAGCGGTGATGCTCATATGGAGCTGGCGGAACCAGGTCCACGCCCAAGGCTCTATTGTGTGTCATGTAGGGCGTGTACCTGGGTATATGGAGAGTGGACAGGGTGCCCTTGACTTTCACCCTGGTGCAGGGCTGCAAGGGGGTTATATCGATTGGCGACGCCGTGCTCGCTGTGATATGATAGGAGGAAGTGACCATTGGTGTGGTTTTTGAGGCTGAGTATTGGTCGGCGACAGCGGCGAAGCCGATTTTAATTGCATTATCATGATGGTCATCTTCCTCGCCGTGGACGAGTGTAGTCACTTTCCTCTTTGCGCATGTGATTTCGATCGTTACGCCTGAGCAGTCGTCCAGGACTAGACAAGTCCTGTTCTCATAGTCATCTCGCGAGAGGATGATGCCCGCAAGGCAGAAGTACCGAATGGGATGGTTCTGAAAGAAGTATAGACCAGGATCTGATAACACACGAGACCTCGCTGATTAGCGTCATGTCAAATCCAGCGGATTGTCTGGTTCTCTGTTCTCTACTCACTTGCAGGCCTCGTAGTCAAACGATACAAATCCACAGCGCGTATCTTCACCCAGGCGCCATACGTGGGCGAGACGCGGTAGCAGTACGCCGGGTAGAACGTGAGTTGCGCGTGGCGAGGTGGTTGTTGGCGCGTGCTGACACTGTTTTCGCCCGGCTTGGTCAATGGGCTACTTTCCATTTGCGCATCGTGGGTGAAGCTGGATGAGGCGTGCAGTGGGTGGTTGTCGATGGATGACGTTTGAGATGCGGAGGGAACCTTTTCTTGGATGCCTGAGGCGTTGGATCTTATCTAATCTGATCTGGTGTGGTGTGAGGGATCATGCACTGGTTTGATGCCACGAAAATCAACTGATCAATTCAAGTCTAGATAGTCTGTGTGATGTTGGAAGCTGGAGCTGGAAGAAACAGGTTTGTGAAATTAAGGGAGCAAGACCGCCGATGATGAATGAAGTCGTACAAAGACGAGTGGGAGGGGTAGGCATGGGGGATATGCAAGCAGAAACAAGACAAGACAAAGAGGCGAGATAGCATGGAGAACGTGATGATGATAGCATGACGAACAAAAGAGGATATCATGATAGCCGCCGAAAAGAAAGAAAGAGCAAAAAAGAAACAAAGACGATGTTCTATCCAGGCGAAGCAAACAAAGTGAAAATGCAACTCGGAAAAAGTCCGTCACATCAACTCGACAGGTGGCCTGGACGTCTTAACATTCTTCATCTCAGGCACACCGGGGTCCTTCTCAACCGGCGAGGTCTTAGTCTCTCCCTGCAGTTCAATAGCAGGAGGCTCAGCGGCAGTAGTGTCCTCGACCATGACAGCAGGCAAGTCTGTAGCACTGCTCCCATGGTCCTCGGGGTTGTAGATGATGGTGGCGCTCATGCTTCTGTTTCTGAAATGCTGAGAGCACTTTGTTGTCGACATCAACATGGACGAAGACTTGCTATTGCTAGTGCCGGCATCGTCGAAGGTAGGCGATGTTGGAGTGATGGATGCAGGGGTATATGTCAACTCGTAGTCGTCTCCGTTAGGATACCCCTCGCCGTGGAAGTGTGGCTGTTGTTCTGGAGGTGTACCGCCCAGCTTTCTCAAGGCAACTTCCAAATCACTTGCAATGACCTCCTTATTAGGCGGGTCTTCATTTTTCACTTGCCAGCCGGCGGGCGGGCTGGGAGGAGGACTGATGAAGAAGAGTTTCGCAGCGGGCGGCAGTTCCAAGTGGTTTTTCTTTCCCGCCAGCTCTCCTTCTTCAATGAGCGGTGTTGTCTCGCCGAAGTAGACACGCGGGAAGACGGCGTCTGCTTCTCTGACCATTGTCGAATTGGTAGCACTAGCGGCCACCGTGTTGCTGCTGGCGTTGCCGTCATTGCGAGTGGTGCGCAGGCCTTTGATTTCGAGGTATGTCCTGACCTTGACAGCGTCGCCGACTTCTTTGAAGGAAACGACTATCCTCCTGAAGCTGGGCAGGGGGCTGAAGGAGTTCAGCCCCCATTCGTTGAAACAGCTGGAGCACAATAGCAAATGGCGTATATATGCTCATGGTCATCGGTGTATGATCCACCCAAGCTTGCAAATCAAGAAAGTCCGCCTCGTTTGGATCGGCAAATGGTCGATTGACGAAGTACACTGGTGTCTCCTTGGGCAAGTGTTCGGCCGCGAGCATTGTTGCTGAGTTCAGTGAAAACAAAAGCTCCCCTCGTGAGATGTAGCCCAGTAAAACGGGATCAGATGACTCCTTGACGATTGGGAAGCCGCGGTATGAGGTTTCTTCGAGGATATCGGTCAATGTCTCGATGGTATGTCCCACTGCAGTGATCACCGTCAGATCGCCCAGCCTGGTCATGACGTCCCGCACATTGACATCTAGACTCGGCATATCCTCCTTGTGATCGAGGAATGTATACCCCTTGAAGTGGATCCAGCTTTCGTATATACTCTTCTTCCCGAAGATGTCGCCGCACCATTTTGATAACATCACGCTGATCATTATAGGCACAACATACGTGAGCGCACCCGTAAGCTCGAACATGATCACCACGATCGAAACAGTCATGCGCGACGCTCCACCCAGTGCAGCTGCTGCTCCTATGATCGCGTAGATGCCGGGAGTTATACACTGCGAGTCAGGCTCGCAAGCATCGAACAGAAAGAAGGACGGATGAGCTGCTTGCCACATCTCCATCGCAATACCAAGGGCACGGCCGTAGAGTGCGCCGATGGCAAGCGTTGGCAGGATTATGCCGGCGGGGATGTCCAATCCGAAAGTGATCGACGCGAGACAAAAGCCGAGGAATGCTGCTGTGAGAAGCAGGCCTATGGTTGCCCATGAGGCGGCGCCTGTTTTGCAGAGAAGGAACGGGTCATCGGGTGAGTCTGAGCATTGTGAGAAAAGGTAGTGTACTAGTTCAGAGAGCTGTGCTCGCATGAATATGTTTGGGAAATTGATTAATGCTGAAACCAAAGCGACAAGGGCGACGATTAGTACCGGGTACCGAAAGCTTTGGGCTCTGCTCCACCGTGCGACTTTCATGTTTATCTTAATGAGGAAAGCACCGTATAGTCCGCCCATGATCCCAAGCAGGATGAAGGGGAATATCTCGAAGCTGTGCCAGCCCCGCGTATATGTCACTTGATACAACACGATCTTCCCAGTCCTGAAGGGGTTCACGGCGTGCAATGTCACTGCCGCAACCATTGCGCAGACGAAACTTCTCCACATTGTTCTGTCGGGGAAGTAACTCGCAACTTGCTCAAGACTGAACAAAACACCGCCAATAGGCGAGCCAAAAGCCACCGAGATCCCAGATGCTGCAGCTGCCGCGAGAATCTCTCGTCTGCGCGCTTCATTGTGGTAGAGACTCTTGATGGGCTTCATGAAAAGATTGGCGCAGCAGCAGGCGACGTGTATCAGTGGTCCTTCCTTGCCTAACCAGAGACCCGAGGCAACGGCTAAGCACAGGCCTAGAGATTTGATGAGGAGGGTCATGGGTGAGAGAAATTCGCGGATCACGAGGCCATTGAGGATGCTTTTGATTTCGGGGATGCCGCTGTGCTTTGCGTAGGAGGCGTAAGCCAAGGCGAGGAAACTCGCTGTGCTGGCGAAGAGGATTGAGTAGAGCACATAGAAGATGTATTCAACGACGTAGCCGAATGCAATGGGTATGTTGAAAGCCTAGTCTCCTGCTGCTGCCTCCATCCCTCTCATCAATCATCTCACCACCACCCAACCAATGGCAATAGTATGCCCCAGACTGCACCGTCGCATCCCGACCTGCTTGAACTGACTCCGGCAATAGCTCGGCAAACTCACCCACTACGCTTTTGATGCCGTCCTATGTTCGTCTAGCCCTGTGCTCTTCCCCTTCCATCTCATTCTACTCCTGACATTTGCTCCTATCTAGTCTCGGCTTTCCTTGCCGGCGTCAAGAGATCCACTGGCCTAACGTAAACTCCCCTGCCACCCTTCTTGTCCGCTGTCATGGCATCTTGACATGGCGCTGAAGACCAATCATGCCATCTTCGGGTTCTTTTTGTTTCCTGTCGCATGTCAACGCGCTAACTTTATTCACGGGGGATCATATTACGGGTCCTCTCCGAGCAGGGGGAGACAAACGACCGCTGTGGTATGCATTGAATCAGACTGGTATGGACTGTGACGGACATGTCTGCCTCGCGGTCTGGGATCAGGGTCGAATCTGATCCACGCATCTTGTCAATCGCCCATGACAAGACCGCACGAAATTGAGCGAGAATTGAAAGGCAAAAGTCGCACCTGTGGAGCTGTCGTGCTGTCATGTCCTTCTCTTTTTTTGTTGTTGTTTTTGTCCGCATCGTCTGTGCGACAACTACACCAGCTCGCAAGCACACACTGACTTGCTGCGGATATCTCTCTTACCCTCTCAATGATTTCCGACAGTTACGACCCGCGAAGCCACTTCCATCTCCGATGCATACCACCACGTCCCGTCCTGGTTCCCCCTGCTTTGAGGGGCCCCTATACCCCCTTTCCATTACACAGTCCAAACCTTGAACAAGAGAAACTACTCAGCGATAACATTGACGTCAAGGGATGGGTCGATAGATACCTGAATGTCGGCGAGTGGGTGATGGATACGAGTGTTGCAGCGATGGGAACCTCCAAGTACTTCGAGAGGAGGAGGACATAGGTTGGAGTTGGCCAGGGAGGGTCCTACGATTTCAAATGCAGGAGGATTGCTTACTCAGTTTGCACGACTTCCTCTCTTTTGTTCCTGATTCCAGAGTTCTGTTTCTGTTTGTTTTTTATCCTCGAGAGGACGGGGCCGGGGGCATTCTCTGTTCTGCTGTCATTGTTGGGCTTCTACTCATTCCCCTGGCATCCGCATCCCCATCCACATCAGCATCAGCATCAGCATCCAAACCAGCAACGGCATTGGCATTGGCTCCCATTCAAGCTCCCTTCCTATTCCCCTGCCTCTTTCGAGCCAGGCCAGGCCACATCACATCGCATCATGCATGCACGTGTACTAAAACAAGATCCGTCCGTCCCGATCTCCAGTATACGTGTACTTAATTGCCATATTAAGAACGCCATGTCAAGGATATATCTATTCAATTGCTTTGCTGTGCTGTCAGGGGGAGATCTGTGGGGTATCGAGTAAGGCTGGGACGCGCCCAAGAAACAAGCATAACGATGAAAGACACGTTCTAGGTGCGTGCTGCATGTATGTATGTATCCGTAGCCTCATGTACAAATAGTCAAGCTCATGAGCTGAGGGAAAAGAGAAAGGAACCTACTCCGTAGCTCATTGGTATCATCAACGCAGAGAATCGAATCATGAAAAAGAATGAAAACCAAAAAAAAAAAAAAAATGCCAAATCTACCCCTCCCTCCCTGATCAATCGCCTTTTCTTCACCTCTCCCACAACTCCCTAACATCAACCCTCCTGAAATACGCAACCACCTTCATATCAATCCACACCACCGCAACAACGTTCACGCTCACCAGTATCACTTCCACATCAACACACTCGCAATCCGTAAACCCTTGCCGCGCTATGTGTCCTTTGCCCCTGAACACAGGCGCACCGTTGAAGGGAGACTCAGTGGCTATCCGTATCAGTCCCGTCGCGGACGAAAGGTCGGGAATCATGAAGGAAAGCTCGCCGCGGGGCACGTTCGGGTCGCCTGTGATTTTCACGGCGTGGAGGGAGCCGTGGGAAGGTAACTGAATAGGAGGCAGGGTTGACGGGATGGGCATTCTACATGCTGGAGATACCGTTCTTGGCTATCACCTTCACCGAGCAAACTACAACGATCCAAATTTCGAAGC
>JAGYIB010000035.1:0-17259 GCA_024244615.1 Ascosphaera pollenicola | reverse complement strand
TCCTCCCTTCCCGCTGCAGACGTCATGTCCTGCGCTAGCGTGGGCGTTGTTGGGGGGGTTCCAGAGCGGCCATGTATGTACCACAGGAAGCAGCTGCGGAATTGCCTGATGGGAAGGGAAACAGCCGGTGCCGGTGCAAATTCCCCCATGAGCAACAAGGAGAGGGAGAGACAAGAGGTGAGCAGGAGGAATGACGCGGATATCAATATCATGAGGATGTACGGAGTGGCACCGCCTACGGATGAAGAGCTGGGGGGTAAAGACGAGGCAGAGGCAGAGGCAGAGGAGAAAGCAAAGGAGAAGAAGACAGCAACAGCAGAACAGGAGGTGATGATACAGCGCAAAGCAAGCCCGGGAGGTATGGTATAGCCCCCTCTCGCATCTCGCATTGGGTTCGGTTTGCCTTGGGTTTCCAGTGGGTTCAGAAGCAATTCTATTGATTGGCGTGGCGATGGCCGCAAAGGCAATTCGAGTCCCAGTCCCAGTCCCAGTCTCCCTTTCCCTTACATCTTACACCACTGTATAGGAAAGCAGCGACGGCGCAGGGGGGCTCCGGGCGGTGCCTGTCCTGTCCTGTCAGCTCGACTGATGCCACGAGAAGGTTCTGGACGGGTCTTTCGTCTTTCTTTCTCGATGGAGGAGCAGGGAAATGACAGCAAAAGAGCATAAAATTGTATGTGACGAGAACTGGCAAACTGGCAAATCCACCACCAAGCGTAGCCAAGGACAAATAAGAGGGAAGAAACTCGCTGAAAGAGGTCATTCACGGTCATCGACAGCCTGGATTTCCGTCATCATCGCGATCACCCCGCTCCACTCTCTCCACGGCAAAAAAGAGCAACTTTTCACCCCATTTTTATCATTTTTATCATTTTTATTTTTTTTGTCTTTTTCGCTTCTTTTTTTTTATCTGCCCGTATATCAGACCTGGCCTGACCTGAACTGAACATCCATAACCACCACCACGACTACCACCACCACCACCACCACCACCACCACCACATACCCATAGTCAGATATCAGACAACCAGCTTGCTTCAGCCTGCATATACCCTTTTTTTCCTAGTTTCGTTGTTCTGTTCATCCAGTCAGTCATCATGAGTGTCGTCGGTATCGATTTGGGCTCTCAGTCCACCAAGATCGGCGTCGCCCGCAACAAGGGCATTGATATCGTGAGTCTCCTAACAAACCAGACCTGATCGCATCGCTGGACCTGTTACTGACCGTGGGCTGTGATGCTCCTCCAGATCACTAATGAAGTCTCTAACCGCCAAACACCGTAAGTATCACCGTCAATGACAATGTGCAAGAATGCAGATTTTGATTCCGCCCGCACCGCATCCCCCCCGCCTTGCCTTCATCGCTAACATATCTTCTCCAGAACCCTCGTCGGCTTCTCCCCCAAGTGCAGATACCTTGGTGAGGCCGCCAAAACTCAAGAGATCTCCAACCTCAAAAACACCGTCTCCAACTTCAAGCGTCTCGCCGGCCGCACCCTCACCGATGCCGACGTCGCCATCGAGCAGGAGTTCTGCTCCGCTAAGCTCGTCGAGGTCAACGGCCAGGCCGGCGCTGAGGTCTCTTACACCGGAAAGACCGAGCAGTTCACCGCCACCCAGCTCGTCGCCATGTTCCTCGGCAAGATCAAGACCACCACCCAGAACGAGATCCGCGCTCCCGTCAGCGACGTCGTTCTCAGCGTCCCCGCCTGGTTCACCGATTCCCAGCGCCGTGCGCTCCTTGACGCCGCCGAAATCGTCGGCCTCAAGCCCTTGAGACTCATGAACGATACCACCGCCATCGCTCTCGGCTACGGTATTACCAAGCTTGACTTGCCCACTGCTGAGGAGAAGCCCCGCCGTGTCTGCTTCGTCGACATCGGTTATGCTGATTACACTTGCACCATCGTCGAGTTCCGCAAGGGAGAGTTGAACATCAAGGCTACCACCTACGACAGACACTTTGGTGGCCGCAACTTCGACCGTGCCCTTGTTGACCACCTCGCCGCCGAGTTCAAGGATAAGTTCAAGATCGACATCAACACCAACCCCAAGGCCTTGATGCGCGTTTATGCCGCTGCCGAGAAGTTGAAGAAGGTTCTTTCCGCTAACGCCATGGCCCCCGTCAACATCGAGTCCGTCATGGAGGATGTTGATGTTCACGCCATGGTCAAGCGCGAGGAGTTCGAGGAGATGATCAAGCCTTACTTGGACCGCGCCACCAAGCCTATCGAGGACGCTCTTGCCGAGGCTGGCCTTAAGCTTGAGGATATCGACTACATCGAGATGGTCGGTGGCTGCACTCGTGTCCCCGCCATCAAGGATATCCTCACCAAGTACTTCGGCAAGAACTTGTCCTTCACCTTGAACCAGGACGAGGCTGTCGCCCGTGGCTCTGCTTTCGCTTGCGCCATCTTGTCGCCTGCTTTCCGTGTTAGGGATTTCGCTGTTCATGATATCGTTAACTACCCCATCGAGTTCACCTGGGAGCAGGCCCCCGATGTCCCCGACGAGGCTACCAGCTTGACTGTCTTCAACAAGGGCAATGTCATGCCCTCCACCAAGATCCTCACTTTCTACCGCAAGAACCCCTTCGACTTGGAGGCTAGATATTCTGACCCATCTGGCTTGCCCGGTGCTATGAACCCTTGGATCGGCAGATTCTCCGTCAAGGGTGTCAAGCCCGATGCTCAGGATGACTTCATGGTCTGCAAGTTGAAGGCTAGACTCAACTTGCACGGTGTTTTGAACATCGAGTCTGGTTACTACGTTGAGGACGTTGAGGTTGAGGAGGCCATTGATGAGAATGGAGATGTAAGTCCAATTATTTTTTTTTCCTTTTTCCCTTTTACCCCCCAGATCACCTCTTCATTCTGTTTTGTCATGACTCCCGACTGTCTCATCCATCATTTTAATGCTGTCTGAGCAGTCTTCGGAGTCCTTCAAACCCCGCAAATCCCTATCCAAGATTCGCAACATTTTCACATCTAACTCTTCATCCCACAAACAGATCGTCGACCCCAACTCCGAAGACGCCGCCAAGAAGACCGTCAAGACCCGCAAGGTCAAGAAGCAAGTCCGCAAGGGCGACCTCCCCGTCGTCAACGCCACCTTCGGTCTTGAGTCTTCCGTCAAGCAGGCTCTTGCGGAACGCGAGAACGCTATGTTCATGGAAGACAAGCTCGTCGCTGATACCGAGGATAAGAAGAACGAGCTTGAGGGCTTCTTGTACGAGTTGAGAGATAAGGTTGATACCCTCTATGCTGAGTTCGGCAGTGAGGAGGAGAAGGCCGCTATCAAGGCTAAGATTGATGAGAGCGAGGTATGTCACCCATCATTCCTATTTCCGATATAACTGCATGATCATCATACTAACAGGTTCAACTCACAGGACTGGCTCTACGAGGATGGTGACGACACCACCAAGGCAGCATACACCGCCAAGCAAGAAGAGATTCTCGCCGTCGCTGCCCCAGTCATCTCCCGCTATAACGAGAAGCTCGAGGCTGAGCGCGAAGCTAAGCGCAAGGCCGAAGAGGCAGCCGCTGCCAAGAAGCGTGCCGAGATCGAGGCCCTCAGGAAGGCTCAGGAGGAGGCCGCTGCCCGCAGAAAGGCCGAGGAGGAGCAGAGGAAGAAGGAAGAGGAGGCCGAGGCTGCTGGTGATGCTATGGAAACCGACACCCCAGAGCAGGCCCAGGAGGATACTGAGATGAAGGATTGAATCAGGAGAAAAGGTAGATTATGATGATATCTAATAGACGGATAAGTTTGTTGGTCTTTTGTCTTTGATGTGATCTATGCCCCAGGAGGTGTTTTCTTTCCTTTTCCTGTTCTTCGCAAATTTCCTTTTCCTGTTCTTTTTGCGATACAAAAATCTGAAGTTTTTTTACTTTCGTTCATTTATATACGGCTTCTGATACTTGATGTCTCTTGTTCTGAGTGCTTTGGGGAAAATTCTGCGTTCAATGGGCGATTGTAGTCTTGCAAGTCTCGCAATCTTCATATGTTTGATCTCGCCACGCTTTCACAGTACAATAGAGCGAAAAAATCTGCACGTCTGCTTAAAAACATGATCAAGGAACAATTTAATCAGTTGATCTCAAATATGCACTTACAAAAATTGCAAGAACGCCTGGCCCAGTTGCTTTTGGATGAAACTGCAGGTGTGAAAAAAAAAAAAAATGGAAAAAACCGAACAGAAATTGTAATGATCAGAATATCAATGAGCAAACTTATGTAGTCGTGAAAAGGGTATCCTCCTGCAAAGAGAACGGATCGTCAGTGTCACTTTCATCGAGTCAGGCAGGAAAGAAAATTTCGACTTACCTCTCTCAAATACTCTCCAATATCAGCTTGTCTGAATGCAGCAATACCAGTTGGATCTAAACGACGTGCATCTGAGGTTGATTTGGCAGTAATTCCAAAGCCCTGGACACCACATTAGCACTGATACCTCCTACTAAGCCAGATCGACATCTTCTCAAACATACCAAAGGCGTATCGTCCATGCTCATCACCACGATACCCTGATGCTCAGGACAATCCTCACTCCACCTCCCAACATGCGCCTTCACTATATGCCCACCGTACAAGAACGGCATCTCGCCGTTCTTCTTGATCCACACCTTGTATCTCGCATGGGGCGCAATGACGTCCAACGCAGTGATGTGCAACCTGAACTTGCCCGTCTTGGTGAACTTGCCGACACAAGTACCGAGCGAAAGGAGTTGGTGGCGGGATATCGAGGTAGCGAAGTTGGCTATGGATTCACGGACATAGTAGACTCGCGATTGATGGAGACGGAAGACATGTCTATCGTTTGCGCTCTCGCCCTCGCCTGTTGCTTGCGGTGCAATGATGTGGTTGAGGGAGCGGCCGGTGTAGTTGGCTAGTTTCGAGAAGAGAGTGTGTGTTTCTGTTTCTGAAAGGGCGCGCATCTTGAGCGGAGCACCTCAGTGTATGTGATGCAGCGAGGATGGCTCAAGGGGTTCTGGTGGTTATCGATGTTGATGTTGATGTTGATGTCGATACAATATCTGATGCTGAAGAAAGAAAAAAAAAGTTGAAGCTCAGGAAAAAATACTCTTGGCGCTGGAAAACTCCGCGGAGCTCGACATGAAAAATTTCCCAGGGCAAAAGAAAAGAAAGCAGAAGACGACGACGAAGACGGAGGAGAGATACAGACAGGCAGACGTGCAAGGCAGATATCGCAGGACCAGGAAGATGGCAGGCTCACATTTGGTCAAGAGAAGACGTCTCAGTCCCGAGGCGGACAGCGCGGACGACAAAAAGGCTTCTATGAAGGCATTCTACAGCAACGCCGCTGAATGGAACCTCGAACAAGACTACGAACGTCGACCGCGAAAGAATAAGAAAAAGGAGAAGGAGAAGACCAGGCTGCCAATCAAGACATTAGAGGGCCAAATCGAACATGTCCGAGAAGAAGAGCAGCCATCAGACGACTCCGATAACCCCTTTGATTCTGATGATGAGGCGGAGACAGGCAAGGGCGCTACAGAGCCAGAGACCCCTGTTGCGTCTGTCGAGGAGGACAAGCCTAAGATACCGTTGAGGGAACAGGTAGTCTTGGTCAAGGAAGAGCTAGCGCATCTTGCTACCCTTATCAATGAAGACCCGGAAGAGCACATCATTCAATTCAAGCGAATGCTGGACATGATCACCACGAATACCCATCCCGCCATCAAGAAGCTCTCCATGGTTGCGATGGCTGCAGTCTATACAGATGTCATTCCCGGATACCGAATACGCGCTTTGTCGGAAGCAGATAAGGCCGCCAAAGTCTCCAAGGATGTTCGCAAGCTTCGCGACTTCGAACAGTCTCTCGTTACAGGCTACCAGAACTATGTCAAGCAATTGACCATTCTAGCTAAAGTGAAGACCGGCAAGGAACGCGAGGATGCACCAGGTCTCAAATCTGTCGCCGTTACTTGTGCTGCGAAGCTGTTGCACGCCGTGCCTCACTTCAATTTCCGTGGTGAATTGTTAAAGATTGTCGTTAGCCAGCTTGGTCGCCGGATCACTCCAGATTTTATCAAGGCCCGTGAAGCTCTCGAGAAGATTTTTGAGGAGGATAGCGATGGCATCGTCTCTATGGAAGCAGTCGGCCTCATGTCAAAAATGATGAAGGCGAAGGAATTCCGTATCCATGAGACAGCTCTGGATACGTTCCTTCATCTGAGACTTCTATCTGAGTTCTCCTCCAAGGCATCCCGGGATAGGGTTGATAAGGAGGAAGACCAGACGACTGGAAAGAAACCCAAGCAAAAGAAAGAGTTCAGAACGAAGAAGCTGCGGAAACTCATGAAGCAGCAAAAGGCTGTCGAGAAAGATCTCAAGGAAGCGGATGCCATGGTCAGCCACGAGCAGCGCGATAGAATGCAGGCGGAAACATTGAAGCTTGTGTTTGGCATCTACTTCCGCATCCTGAAGGCACGCATTCCAAACCTCATGGGCGCGGTCTTGGAAGGCCTTGCCAAGTACGCACACCTCATCAACCAGGATTTCTTTGGTGATCTCATGGAGGCATTGAAGGAGCTTGTGGAGCAAGCCGACGCGCCCACAGCAGACGAGGAAGAGGAGGACGGGGAAGAAAGTGACGATGAAGATCCCACAGCTTCTCGAAACGCTTCTCGGGAAGCTCTGCTATGTGCCATCACCGCATTTGCCCTTCTCGAGGGTCAAGACGCAAGCAAAGCTGCTTCAACCCTACATCTTGACCTCAGCTTCTTCACAACACATATCTACCGCTCTCTCTACCCTTTATCCGTCAATCCAGATATTGAATACAACCCTGCCAAATCCCTTCGACTACCCGATCCAGATGAACACGTCGATAGCAACGCTGCGAGTCAGCAGCTCCTCGAGCAACAATCACAGAAGGCCAATAAGGTCAATTTCCAGACTCCGACTGTCCTTCTACTACGATGCCTCAATTCAACACTCGTTGCGAAGGGTCATGCTGCACCGCCACCTCTGCGTGTCGCAGCGTTTACAAAGCGCCTCATGACTATGGTACTGCAACTGCCTGAGAAGTCTGCTTTAGCGGTTCTGGCCCTTCTTGCGCGCGTTGCGAAGCTGCATGGTCGTAAGAATGCACCGCTATGGAATACGGAGGAGCGTAAGGGGGACGGTGTGTTCAATCCTACAGCACCGACCGTGGAAGGAAGTAACATCTTCGCAGCGACAGTTTGGGAAAATGAGTTGTTGAGGTTACATTATTGCCCGCAGGTTCGGGAGTCGGCGAAGGAGGTTGAGAAGATTGTTGCATCTGTGAAATAGAATAGGGAATTAATCAAAAGCACTGCTTCTTTCTGTCTTACTACTTTGTATCTCTCGCCTCGTCACGCCATAGCCTCATGTGTCATAAGATATCTTTCGTTACAACAGTCATCAGTCATATTCTTTTTTTTGACACTGAACAAAAACATCGTCATTTCATAAACAAATCGTGATGTGTGCATGTCGCATGTATTGGGGGAGATAGTGCATGGGGCGGACACTTGTTGGTCTTTCCCAATCATCGAAATAGAGCATCGAGGAAAATGAGACAGTAGAACGTGGTTATGACAACCGTGAAGACAGAAAGACATGTGAAGGATATGTACAATGGATATCGAGGGAAATGAGAGATGAGATCATTCAATGTCAAAAAGAAAAGATGACACGACGTGAGTGAGATGGACAAGTATCTTCAGCGAAAAAAATGACTAAGAGAGAATGAAACGAAAAGACAACTTCGAACAGAAAACAGCAAAACTTTCTTTAGATGATCAAACAGACGGACGCAAATCCAAAATAAATCAGAAGCAAACAAAGAGCATCAAATCGTCACAGACATCAAGAGAAAATTTTATGAGAATCGAAGTAGAACATGATTGAAAGAAGCCTCCAAGATACTTAGCTGCTTTCACTGCGACGGAAACCAAAGAGGCTACCGAAGAAGTTGACAAAGATCATGCGCCAGAAGGCCTTGAAGAAGCCCTCGTGTTGCTTGACTGGAACGGGGTTATGTGACTGCGGGTTCTTGGTCTGTGCCTGCCCGGCCGGAGTGGAGATATCAAGTTCTCTAGATGCCTCTCCTGAAGCGGCTTGCTCAGTCGATTGCTCGACCGATTTGCTCGGCTCTTCGGCCTCATTGTTGCCGTCCTTGGTGACAGCAGGGAACGGAGCGAAGGGGGCATCCTGAGTAGCCTCAGACGCAGGCTTGCTTGGCTCTTCGGAAGGACTGCCCGCTCTCTTCTTGACAGGGGTAGCGGGGCGCTTCGGGGGGCTCAGAGAGCGAAGAGAGAGAAGGGGAGGAGCATTGTCATCGACCTTTGCTGGCTCTGCATCAGGTGTAGAGGGCCTCTCAGCCTTTGGCTCCTCCGCGGGAGTTTCCTCCTTCGGTGCCTCACGAACAGACTCCTCCTGCGCGGGTTCCTCAGCCTTTGTTTCCTCATGCTTAGGCTCTTCAGCAGGGGTCTCTTCGTTCGGTGCCTCAACAGCAGCGGAAACTTCCTGCTTGGGCTCCTCGGCCTTTGATTCTTCAGGGTTTGGTGCCTCAACTGGAGCTTCCTCCTTCGGTGCCTCAATATGAGCAGGCTCCTGAGTCTGCTGCTCCTCAGCCTTAGGTTCCTCAGGCTTTGGTGCCTCGACGGGAGCTTCCTCCTTCGGTGCCTCGACATGAGCAGGCTCCTGCTCCTCAACCTTAGGCTCCTCAGCCTTTGATGCCTCAACATGAGCAGGCTCCTGGATCTTCTGCTCCTCAGCCTTAGGCTCCTCAGCAGAAACAGACTCAGTATTGACACCCTCCTTAGCGAGATCCTCGACAATCGAGTCAGCGACAGGAGGAATCTCAGCCCTGATCTCAACACCAGTTGGAGCAGCGTGTTCAGCAACAGGTGGGCCTTCCTCGCGAGCAACCTCCTCAATGGGCTTCTCCTCAGCAGCGGAAGATGACTTATGAGGGTCCTCAATAACAAGCTCCTGTGCCTCGAAAACAACGGGTGCAGCGACAGCTGCAGCAACACCAAGGGTTGCTTGTTCCTTGCTCACCTCTTCGGGCTTGGGTTCCTCGACTGCAGACGGGGCTGGGTCCTCTTCCTTGGTCTGCTCCTCCTGAGCAAGAGCGGGTGCAGGGGCTGGGGCCTCCTTTTCTTCGGCCTTCTGGTCCTCAATGACTGCGGGAATCTCCTGCTCAGCCTTGGCCTCCTCTGGCTTGACTTCCTCCTTGGCCTGCTCCATCTTGTCTTCGGACTTCTCCTCTGCCTTAGTTTCTTCCTTAGCCTCTTCAAGCTTGTCCTCGACGTGACCGACGTGCTCCTCGGGCTTAGTAGAAATTGGCTCAGGAACAGCAACCGCAGCAGCTTCAGCAATCACCTCCTCATCAGTAGGGGGCGTGTCCTTGACAACCTCCTTTGTCTCCTCGAGTTTGTCCTCCGCATGGCCAACATGTTCCTCAGGCTTGGTGACGGCTGGCTCGGAAGCAGGAACAACAGAGACCTCGGCGACCACCTCCTCGTCTGTGGGAGGGACCTCCTGAGCAGCCTCCTTTGCCTCCTCAAGCTTATCTTCAACATGACCAACGTGTTCTTCAGGCTTGGTGACAGCAGGCTCTGGGACGGGCACCTCAGCAACCTCGGCGATGACCTCTTCCTCAGCAGGAGGGGCGGCATGAACCTCAGCCTTCTTATCCTCAAGCTTATCTTCCTCAGTCACGGCATGCTCTTCAGGCTTAGTGACTGCAGGCTCTGCAACTGGCGCCTCAGCAACCTCGGCGACGACCTGGTCTTCATCAGGAACGACCTTCTCTTCCTGAGACTCCTTCAATTCCTCCTTTGCCTGTTCGAGCTTGTCCTCAATTGTGAAGGAATGGTCCACGGGACTGGTGATAGCGGGCTCTGGGGCAGGGACAGCAGCCACTGCAGCAACAACCTCATCCTCAGCAGGCACGGCAGGGTTCTCGGGGTGAGGCTGCTCAGACGCGATGTTCGTGATGACCTCGGAATCATCGACCTCAGTCTTATCGACCTCGGGGCTCTTGAGCTGCTCGATAACATCCTCGGTGGTCACAGCGTGCTCCTCAGGGTTGGTCTTGATAGGGGCAGGGACCGGAACGGCAGTGACCTCTTTGACGACTTCATATTCCGTAGGAATTGGAGCGGTAATGGCTTCCTCTGCCTTCACCTCGTCCTTGATCTGTTCGATTTTGTCCTCGACAGTTACAGCATGCTCTTCAGGGTTGGTTTGAACGGGCTCGGGAACAGGGACAGCAGAGATCTCCTCGACAATCTCAATCTCGTCAGGCACGGGGACGGATTTGATCTCTTTTGCCTCATCCTTGTGCTCCTCCGCAGGTTTCGTTTCAATGTCCTTGACCTCATCCTTCACCTCCTCCTTGGTAGATTCCAGAGCATCCTCAATAGTAGCAGTGTGCTCTTCGGGGTTTGTCTTAGCGGGTTCGGGAATAGGAACAGCAGCAACCTCCTCGACAACCTTGTCCTCCTCGGGAACAAGCACATCGGCCTTCTCCTCCTTAATCTCAGTCTTCTCCTGGTCCTCCTCCTTCTTGATCTCTTCTTTAGACTGCTCAAGCTTATCCTCGCCTGTCACAGCATGCTCCTCCGGCTTGGTGGTAGCAGCCTCAGGAATGGGCACACTGGCGACCTCAGCAACAACCTCGTCTTCCTTGGGAAGTTCCTCTGGAAGAGTGACATGCTCCTTCACAACATCCTTAACCTCATCGGGCGTGATCTCGCTCTTGGGCTCCTCCTTAGAATCACCGGTAACTTCCTTCTTGGTCTGCTCGAGCTGATCCTCAGCAGTGGCAGCGTGCTCCTCGGGCTTCGTGACAGCGGGTTCGGGAATGGGGACAGCAGTAGCCTCGGCGACCAATTCATCCTCATCAATCTTTGGCTGTTCTTCGACGACCTCCTCTTTAGTTTTCTCGAGTTGGTCCTCAGCAGTCTGGGTGTGTAGCTTCGGATCAGTGGTAGAAGGCTCGGGGACGGGAACGGCAGTGACCTCAGAGATGACTTCGGCCTCTTTAGAATCAGTCTTTTCGGCCTCGGGTTCCTCTGCAGCCTCGTCCTTTGTAGACTCAAGCTTGTCCTCAAGGTTAGCGGCACCCTCTTCCTTAGTAGGCTCAGGCACATGTTCAAGGACAGTAGTGGTCTCAAGGACCTTTTCTGTCTGTGCGGGTGTCTCCTCAGCCGTCTCATCGTTCACTTTCTCCTTGGTCTCTTCGAGCTTGTCCTCAGCGTGACCGACATGCTCCTCGGGCTTCGTGACAGTAGGTTCAGGAACAGGAACGGCGGGGACCTCGACAGGCTCTTCGGCGACAGAAGGAGCAGCCTGTTCACCAAGCTCAGCCTTGACGTCATCTTTGCTGGATTCGAGTTTGTCCTCCTCATTGGAAGCGTCCTCGCGCTTGGGCTCCTCCTTGGTCACTTCCTCCTTGGATTCTTCGAGCTTATCTTCTGTAGTCTTGAGGGTTTCGGGGACTTCAGTCTTGACTGGCTCGGGAACAGGGGCAGAAGGGACGTCGACGTGTTCATTGGCGACTGATGGAGTAGCCTCGTCACCCTTGTCGGCCTTGACGTCTTGCTTAACCTTCTCGATAATGTCCTCCTCGTTCTTGGGTTCCTCCGGCTTTTGCTCCTCAGTAGGTTTCTTAGAGTCGACCTCACTGGCCTCGGCGAAAATGTTAGCTTGAGGATCCTTCTCGGTGGTCTCCTTCACGATTTCGACCTGAGAGGGAACAACTTCAGGCTTTTCCTCGTTGGAGGCCTTGAGCTCCTTGACATCTTCCTTGGATGCCTCTGGGGCTGTGGTCTGTGTCTTGGGCTGTTCCTGACTCGACTGCTCAGTTTCAGGAGCGGCGTCCTTGTTGACGGTGTCCTCAACCTGATCGAACTTCATATCGACGCCCTTTGACGAAGGCTCGGAGTCTGTCTTTGGTTCTGTAAGGGTGTGTTAGAATTGGGAAAGACAATATTGGGTGACTGCATAGTTGACTTACCTGCTTCCTTGCTCTCTGGGAGAGCTGGCTCCTCACGGGCTTCCTTCGAGGGTTCAGTCTTCTGCTCAACCTCTTTAACAACAGGCGCAGTCTCCTCAGCAGGATCGGCAGCCGTGGTGGATTGAGAAGTTTCAGCGGATTCGTCGGTTTTCTTATATAGCAAAGTCAGCCTAGGGCCCCTCGTATAATTGAGTTATAGCGCACGCAAGGTACTGAACCAACCTTGTCTGCGACATCAGGAACAACAGTCGGGGCAGTAGTATCAACAGGCTTGCCCTCCTCTTGGGGGCCATTGGCCTTGCTTTCTTGAGTCATCTCGGCAGGATTTGGCACTGTCTCTGCTGCTTGCTCTGTAATAGTATCGTTTGTACTGGTGTCGTGGCTGTTCTTGGTGGTGTTGTCAGAACTGGACTTCGCCTCCTCACCGTGCGCCGACTTCTCGTCACTGGGAAAGGTGTCAGCCTGGTAACTATCGTCTTCTCCCTTCACTGTGTCAGCGCCATCTTTGGAATTGAGGGTGATGGCGTCGGTGTCGGTGTTGTAGGACTCGCTCTCCGTGGTGGGGGACTCGGGCGGTGTTTGGCCAGCAGCAACAGCAGCAGCGTTCTGCGCTCTCTTGCGTTGCCTGGCAGCCCTCTTCTTCGCAGCCTTCTTCGCAGCCTTCTTCTTGGCCGCCTCGTCTTTGGCGACGTCGGTGCTGGCTGCGGACTCGTTGGCTTTCACTTCTGGATCGCGTCAGTTGGAGTCGTCCAGTGAGAGGGGGAGCGATCTTACCGTCATTCGTGAACTCGACGGGGCTCTGGAGAGCTGCCATGTCCGGCGATTCTCGATATCGATCGACGAGCGGGAGTTCTGAGAGAGAGAGAGAGAGAGAGAGTGTGTGTGTGTGTGTGTGTGTGTGTGAAGTCGGTCTACAGAGGTCTAACGGGCTCCCCTCTTTTTCTCGACTGACGATGATAGAAGATGAAGAAAAAAAAGAAGCGCTCACACAAAAGATGGAAGGGCTGATGTCAATCAATGCCAGATCAGACCGTGTGAAACGTGGGATCCAGGGCTCGACAGCGGCACAAAATACTGGGTGACTGACGGCTGGAATTAGCTGGGATGAGGCGGGGAAGAGAAAGAGAAAAGAACAAGGATGATGATGATGACGAGAAATCGATTGAGATTGGGACTGAAATCCTCAATCAATGTCGATCCAGGCGGGGCGTGGGAGAAATCTCTGATGCTGTTTGTCTGAACAAACGCTGCAGAAGCAAACAAGATGGTGATGATGATGAGAGAATTGGTTCCCACAAGCGACAGACGAGCAGATCGCAGTCTTAAAGAATCACAGGGAGAAGAGGCGACAGAAAAGAAAAGACCCTCACAGAGACACACCACAGGGCAAAAATTTCCAGGACCAGGACTGGGGCCCAAAATTCCTGCACGAGCAGTGGGAACGGGAGATACGTACCGTGCGGGCAGGATGGCAGCAAAGATGATGTTGCTGGTGATGATGATGATGGGAGAATGGGTGGCAGATGGATGATGGTCGCTCCAAGCAAGCCGGCTCTCTCAATGCGCTTGAGATGCTGCTTTTAAATCCTGCGCGAACGAGAGGAATGCGAAGGTGAAACAATCGTTTCCGTCTCTAGGCTCACTTGCGGCTCGCCCTGTCGCTGCTGGTGATCTTGATATCGCCCTTTGATGCCGTCGATTGTCGCTTTCGTATGCTCGATCGCTATCAGCTCAATGATGTGACTCAGACTATCCTGATCCTCGACTGCCAGATCCTGGTCTGATCAAAGGATTGCCGCTTGGAATGCCGCTTGCTTATGACTGATAACGGCCAAGTCCCGCGGCACGTCGTGCTTGTGATCGGTTGTCGGATTGTCTGATTGATGTTGCCTCTGCTGGGTCATCGAATGGTGATTTCCTCGTCGCACGGAGTAGTAGCAGACGGTGTGCCAGATGCAATTGAACCCAGGCGGTCCTTTGGCTATTACGAATGGATGGCTTGTGGGAGATGTGAGAGACGAAGTGATTTGCTTCTTCGTCCGCTAGATCTGGCCCTCAAAATTCTACGGGCACGAAGGAAAGAATCGAGACGGAGCGACAGGCAGCCTACATAAAAGGGCATGATGTGTGCAATCCCTCCGCCGTCCTTGTCTTTATCTCGCCGACCGATGATGCAAACGGCAGCATCGTCTTCATACAGACAGCGTACATCACTAGTCGCTGAGTTGTGAGAGTCGATCGACTTGATTCCAGGTCACACATGGGAGATCGCGGGCCCAGATGTATGTATGTAGCCCGCGATTCAGGAAAACACTCACTTCGGACCGATGTGCTGGCAGCTGAGTGTATCTTGTCATGGCATCATGATCCCGACAAGTACGGATACATCAGAGACTTTTTGCTCGCTCTACGAGACGTTCTGGGAATTGCCCCTCCTCTCCAGGTATCCCTTATCGAAACCCGCCTTGACGGGCTCCTGTTCCCTACTCTATCCTGCAATGCTGGCTTTTCAGCTGGACCGCTGAGCCAATTGGCTTCTCTATCATGGACGTTTGTTATCGTTCTTCCTCAATTCCGTCAACTTCCTTTCCTTCACCTCATCCTGTGAAGTCTTTCAAGGTGGGATGAACGTGTCGTCCCCACTGCCACAAGGATAGCAAAACGCGCCTCTCAGCGCCTCGAGGCAAGTGGAGACTCCTTGCATGGCCATCTCACTGCTGTCCAGTCCTGGTCCTTCCCATCTTCCGGCCCGGCAGAGGGCCTGTCAAGTGCACAGCATGCCGCCGTCGTTGTTGTCGCATGCCTTTCTGGGTGTTTTCTCCCAAAATAACCACAAGAATTGATCAAGGACCGATGAGTCCTGGTCGCGCAATGATGCGCTCGTCTTGCTTCGCCTCTTCTCTCCGAGATCAGATGCAAATCCATGTTCAAACCCTGTACATCCAAATGCCGGGCATGCTCTGGGCCATCTCGAAGTCTTTAGGTGCTGCTATCAATCCTCCTTGACTCACACCCCCCTTGTGTCGCGCGCCTCACATGCCATTCACCATCTGCGAAACCCCAAGGCCTGATCCTCTGAATTGATCCAGCATGAGCATCCCGAATATGAAGTTCGCTTGCACCTTGATGGACAAATACATTTCCACCCTGCGTAGCAGAAAGGCTATCACCCCACATTCATCTCATCTCCCCTCAACGCGGAGTCGCATTCCATCGAAACACCGTACAATCACCGGTCGTCTCGCCTTCGAAGTGCCCCGGGGACCACTCCGTCTTTACGACTCTTTGGCCTGTGATTCATACGAAACACTCACTGTTTCCTTTTTCAGATTAGCAGGGGGCTCGTGAACAAGGAATATCCGGCGCGGAACGGCAGAACGGGCCGTAAATTAAGGGAAACGAACAGAAAGACAGGCAAAGAAACCGTTGCTCCGAATGTTTCGAGAATGGTGATGTGGTGCGTGATTCCGGATTGGCAAGGGGTGCGCGCCCGCCGCGTGGAGGGATTCAAACCAGACCGCAGGATATTACATAGGGAGGCTCTGAAGGCACGCCAGCTGGCATGGCGTCTGGATTGAGGAGATCCTTCCCGGTGCCCCGCTGATGTCATTGTGCTTTCAGGGTACATAAACAAAAAAATAAAGGTGAGGCGTCGCGAGTGTTTCGCCGTCGTCTATCGGGGGGTTGACCTGTGCGCAACCCTACTCGTTGGAAGAAGGTTTGGTTCTCAGATGGTATTGAACATGAGATGGGATGTGTGGTTGTTGTTTACCCATCCTCGCTACCCATTGCAGCTGACGTCTGTTGAGACCTTTGTCACATGCGCATAGCCAAGGTCTGCCTGGTGTATAAGTCCAATGACGATTGCAAGATGCTGATGAAATCAGTACGAATCATGGAACCTCAGGAAGCCAACCAGGGGAAACGGATAGGAGAGAGGTGACTGCTTAACCTTATGGGCACTTCGCAACTACTCCTGAGTATGATCGCTCAGGAGGTTCTGTTTGAATGCTAGACTGATTGATGAATCAGGAACGAACGGACCTATTGAGCTGGTCAGTGTTGACGATTTCACCGTCAATACTTACACAATTACCTCGCCGTGTTGTGACAATGCTTCCAGGACCGTCTCAAGATGACCAAAAGCCAAACAATGTTTGGGTCGTCAAAGGTTTGCTGACCTATGGTAGTTCGGTGGCGATACCAGAACGCTCCCAACTATAGCAAACCGACATGACAAGGGCAATTTCAGGAAATTGCAACATACCAACTGTCAAAAGGGATGGTATCGGTGTCTATATTCTGCGTCCAAATCTGCTGCTCTGTCGCCTCACGATGTCGATCACTGTCGGCGATGAACAACGCGTTCGCGCGGCCTCCCTCAAAGTTGAGGAGATGGAGGAGATCGAGGTCGGAGAGAAAATTGAGGAAACTTTAACGGAGCAGCAGCCGCAGAAGGGGGGCGAGGACGAGGGGGAAGACAAGGAGAAGCAGAACGATGACAGCCAGGCCGCACTCGAGAAGCGGATCGCAACCATCGTCGAAGTTCTCGCCAGGTTAGACAAAAGACTACCATCGCTAGCCCAACCCAAGTTCGACTTCTGGGGTATGCCAAAGACTCGAAATATTCTCGAAGCACTGGCTGCTTTTCTGGCGTCTGGAAAAAAAGGCATCAAAAGGAATTATGCAGTCTCCTATGTCGTGACTACACAAGAACTAGTCATTCTGATTGCATCGGATCTTAATGTTCCTCAGGAGAAAATCGATTTTGTTGATAAACTCGTGTCGAAAGGGCAATCGATTCTTTCAAAAGAAACGAGAGAAGAAAGGAAGAATCAGCCCTTGTCCAGCCAAGACCTCAGGGATCCGGACTGCATTGATCTTTTTCGACATATGATTCATTACGATTTTCGGTCATTCCACAGTCAACTCAAGATGAACCAGCACATCCTCAGCCATTCCGCCGAGTGCTGTGACCTGCTCGACCTGTCACCCCAGACTCGTCAAGCGATGCAGTCGTTTGAGCATGTATTCAATGCCACTGTGCACAACCTTGAGATTCGTGGGCGACATCGTCGGGATCCTGTGACGGTATTCGAAAATGCGAATCTGGTGATTTATTGGGTGTCGATCGTTTATGACTTGAGTGAAATAAGCACCTCCCAGTGGGCAAAGATTGATCAGAGAGCCAAAGAACATGATTTAGGAGGTAATCGCAATGCGGTCCGCCCTTCATGTTGG
>JAGYIB010000034.1:0-22034 GCA_024244615.1 Ascosphaera pollenicola | reverse complement strand
CTCACCGTCCATAACGCAGCAACGCTAGCGACAATTCCTCCGGAAATCATCATCGGCCTCAAACCTCTCGTGCTCTTGAACAACATGCCACTCAGAGCGCCGGCGAGGATGGAATTGGCGGAGTCGTGTTTCCCCCTGACAGCGCCGATTGTGGAGTTGACGCCGTTGTACACCATCGCGATGACACCCGCAGAGTTGCCCATGAAGGGGCCTCTCCTTGTGATCGAGTTCAGCACGCCGTTGAGTCGCAGCTTAGGCGGCGCGGAAGGCGGCATCTTCCTAAGCCCTTCGAACAGACCCCATGCGCCTCCGACGGTGAGGGCTGTGAGGTATGTCGTGCCGGTGCCATAGGACAGGTCGTCGGACCAGCCTCTGGAAGGAAGTGCGGAGCGGGACCCGGGGAGGTCATTGAGGGCGGAGTCTTCGAGAGAGAGGTAGTCGAGGGTGTCTTGATTGAGGCCAGCTAATGGGTGAAGCTCTGAGGGGTCTGGCAGGGCGTTGGAGGAGAGGAAAGAGGAGACATCTGCAGCAGACGAGGGATCGAATTGGGCGGGCTCGTTGCGCTTCTTGCCCGAGAGGTTGTCCCAGATGGTCGACATGATGGCGGTGGTGGTGGTGGTGGTGGCGGTTGCTGGTGCTGGTGCTGCTGGTGTTTGATAGCCTCTCCGTGTCTTTCCCGATCTTCCCCAGCGATGGCAATTGAGAACAGTCGAAGCGCGATGGCCGTTGTTGATGGTCGATGTCGTCGTCGATGTCGTCTTCTCGTCGTCGTGTCTGTCGCCGCCCGCGGAGGTGAGGGAAAAAAAGTTGAAACCGGCTGGATACGGTAGAGAGGGTAGTCGGATTACATGTGCAGGCATGTCATAACAAAACAGGAAATTGGAGACATCATCCCTCGTTAGTAGGAACACCACATTGAATATATTCGTACTACCGAGTGTCGACATTGTTCTATCAGAAAAACACCAGACAAGACAAGACAAGACCAGAGGATGAGGAGGCAGAAGAAGAAGAGGAAGAAGAAAACACCTCTCTCCCGCTGACACATTTAATGGGCAGATCCGGACGGCTGAATCGGTCGAATTGATGATCTCGTTGCCACACCGTCACCACTCACACTCTGCCTCCCTCCATCTGCCTGTTGCTGTTGCGGTTGCTGCTGCTCCTGAACATCCTGACGCATCACAATCACCCTGGCATGGTAGTTCTCCCACAAGCTCCTTGTCTGCATGTTGCTGTCCATCGCCTTTTGCAACGCTCCATGGTATGCCTCAGTCATTGGTCCCACAAGCATGTTCACCAGGTGCATCCAGTAGTGTTGTTTTCCCGTCTCTGCAAATAGCCCTTGGCGGAACTCCTCCAGCATTGCGATGGTTTCTGCATCTAGTGCCTGGCCCTCCAGACTGTTTTGCTGCTCCTCCTGAACTGCCTGCACATGATACCACGCCTGGTCTGCCGCCTGCTTCGCAACGCTCATCGCGTCATTGTGCTGCTCCTCTGTAAATCCCATAGCTGTAGACTCGGCGTGCAATGCCGCCATATACTCAGCCTCGAACTCGGGCGGCTCTCGGTTCGCAGGCTCTTCGCTTGTACCGCTTTCATTGGCGTCGTTGGCCCAAGTACTGACGTCGCCGTCGCCGTCGCCGTCGCCGTCGGCTTCAGTCCCCATGTTGGATTTGGCGCCAGGTGGGGGTCCAGCGTTTGAAAAGTCCATGTCGTCTCCTGGCATAAACCCGCCGTTCTCCAACTCCTTTGCTGTCTCTGATCGTGTAATGATGACGGTGACTATGTGCTTCATCAGGAAGTAGAGGCCAATGCCCATGCCGCTGAGAACGAAAAGGACAATCACGATGACTATGTTGCCGTGCATCGTGGCGGCCACCAGTGCTGGGAGTGTGCACCCGCTATTCAGGGGTTTCGGATTCAGGGGCTGATATGAATGAGCTCCAGCGAGAGGGCAGCAGAGTCGGAATCGATTGAGGTTGAATGCGTTGATTTCTATCGATTCTGAATGAAGAAGAGTTCTGACATCTATCTATTCGTATATACATGTTTCCTGTTTCTTTTGATACATCCCGCCTCACCATAGCAACCGGCAACGAGCAAACACCCCGAAGAACACCTGCTGGCCTTCAGTCAACACGCCTTCTATTTGCTCCAGATGGACTCTGCAAGGCCAATCCATGACTCATTGACCATCGACTGCTTGCCTGCATCCAGGAACACAGCAAGCTTCTGCAAAAGCTCATCTCGGCAAGACGGCCCAGGCAGATTGCCGATTCGAAGTAGTGCCCCCGTAGATCGGAGAACCTTCATGCCTAGCGTGAAGATCTCTTCTTTCGAAGACCAGCCAAGCACGCCGTCCAACTCGCACTCTCTGGTGCTGTCTATCAATGCATCGAGACCATTTAAAACCCAGTCGTAGACTTCATGCAGCAACAGACCATCCACTGCTGCCGGATGGATCCGAGACAGGACGCCCGCCCAACGCTCCGATTCACGGACTTGGTCGATAAACAAATTCTGCTTTTCCTCTTCAAACAAGACAGTGCTCTCCTCCTTGAACAGGCGCAATAGTTCCGAAACAGGAGCAAGGCCCACCTTGGCGTCGGCAACCCCTATCATGCGGTTACATGCCTGCAGGCAGAGATGTTCTGAATCTCCGAATGTTTGGCAGAGGAAGTCAATCAGCTCCTCGCTGGCAGCAAGCGGGATGAGTGACCTTTCGCCCTTCTCGGTATACGTTGCATCAGACAAGATCCACGAAGCAATCTCGGCAGCAAGGTCTCTGACCTCTTCATCGTCATCGTTTAGTATGTCGTAAAGGACAGTGTATATTTCAAAGAAGATCTCATTCTTCCATTCCTTCACGCCCGAGATACGCAGGCCAGCAACGAAAGCTTTTAGCGATTTTGCCGCTGCGTATCTTGTCGAAAATTCGGTTTCGTCTTCAGCCGCGAAACGAAGTTTTTGAGCATACACGGAAACTTCATGTTCAAAGAGTATGTTCAAGTTACCGTCCCCGGCAAAGGCCATCTTAAGCGGTAGTAAACATCCCTGAAGGTGCAGCGATGCATTGCACATCTCTCTGTCCCAGATCTCTCCGTCACAATCTTCTATCTCGGCTATCTCCGCCCATGTGGCAAGGTACTGCAGCTCTTCAGGCAGTTTACTCTCCTTGGAGTACAGCAGTGTTAATTCCTTGGCCATGTTCGACATGGCAATATGCCTCAACTCAAGCGGTGAATCTTGGTCCAAGATCGAGATGTACAGCTCAAAACGCGTGTGTCGTGATTTCGCATGATGCCCGAAGTCCCGATGAATCAGTTCAAGAACCCATCGGCAGGAATCAATTTCTTCGACTGCTGCTGACGCAAGGAAGTCTGGCTCCTCCTCCGACAGAGACTCTGCCAAATGTACTATCAGCGTCGCATGAATAAAAGCCTTGAAAAGGAGTGACGAGCTGCGATGGAAATGACTCTTGCTGGGTGATAATGCGCCGTGTAGGATGAGTGAGAAGTCTGCCGGTGAAATGACATCCTCGTACAATGTTTGTACAAGACTTTCCTGTCCGCACTTCACAAGACCAATCATGGCGTCGTTTAATATCTCAAGCACAGTGGCCAGCACAAACGGAGCCTGATTGTCACGGAAGTAATTTGTGAAAACCTTTAGGACAATATCCAAAACGGCCTCTAAATCATGCCGCCAATGGCCGTGAGTAGAATGCCACACGCGTGCAAGAGCATACCGTATGCATAGCGCTCGTCCATGAAGCTCATTTTCCGATTTTCCCTTCAAGTTAACAGAAACAAACCCGTCCATAGTGCTGGGTATTTCGATGACTCTGATCAAAGAAGCATATATGCGAGCAGCCTGGTCACGAATACTCCACACAGGACTAGCGAACTGTTTCGCAACTAGATCACGCAGAGCAGTGTCGCCCTTTCCTAATGCCGCAGGGACCTTTTCACCAATGAGCTCCAAAGCAGGGAAAACCCGCTCGGTACTGATGGTGAGTTCACCTAGTCTCGCATCCACGGCTTCGTTCTTCGCATACTCTTTCTCCTCTTCCTTCAACAAAGCTTCAAGTAACGGCATAATTTGTCTCCAGTTCTCGAAAACAACTCTGCTACCAGGCTCAGCACCAGACTCGCCACCAAAGCCCTTGCTGCCACCGCCAGACCTGCACATTCGGAGCATCAAAGCACGGAAAAGCATCAGTCCGCAATTTCGGATGGCCCAGATGGGACTGCCCAAGCAGTCCGATGAGATCTGCAAGGATGCCGGGATATGCGGCTCGGTGAACGGACCGAACTTCGTATTCGTGAAAAGGTCCTTAAGCGCATTAAGCGCATGGACCTGCGGCAATTTCATTTCAGAGCCGTTCACACTTTGTTCTGGTTCGGATGAGCCGATCTTTTGCATGTCGGCGATGATCTGCGAGAAGAATGGCCCGTCTGGCTGAAACATAGCAACGCCGGTCACAAGAGCGGGCAAACCCGCAGATCTTCGGGTTAATTTGGTTGATTGTTCATCGATAATTTCAAGGATCCTGGTGTACCATTTCGGAGGAAGTTCACGGATATCACTGGAATCGGGCGCACCTCCACATCGGTGGCAGCAAGCCGCAAACGTCTGAGACACGGTCGAGAACGCACCCCGATGTCTCAACTCAGCAAGCTGGGTGAAGCTGAGATCCCCAATGGTTGCGAAGTCTGCACGTGTCAAGGATCGTGGAGGAGCATAAGTGAGGTTTGATAGGATGGCATGGAGCAGAAGGCTCGATTCACGAAGAGCACGCCATGAACAAGAGAGGATATCTTTAGGACCGGTAAGCTCTTCAGACGGATCATCATGTTGACCCTCTGGTGAGTCGACACATAGCACGTCTCTCACACCGACCCAGACTTTGTCGCAGAGCGAGAGAACACGTCCATGTATGTACCTCCATTGTTCATGTTCGCTCGTGGCATCAACAAGGCTGTAATACTTTGGCGTCAAAACGATGTGCCTCAATGCAGCGACATATCCATGAAATGGCCGATCTCGCATGGCTTTGTGAAAGAGTTTCTCTTCTGTCGAGAAGATGTGACTGTCAAGCTTGTCGAGAAGCGCTCTGACAACTCCGATCTTGGTGGTATACCATTCAGTACCGTCCGCCTGGGTTTGGGCAAGATCAAAGATAAGATGGTATAACCTTGCGACCGCATCTGCGTGGTCTGCTCTACTCGTTCGACCAGCCATATCCTCCGCTCTTTCTAGAGCGAGTAGCAATTGCTTCATAGGCAGTTTAATGGCGCCCTGTCCATCCGCCAGATCTCTAAGAAGACCAGGTGGGAACAGCCCTAGTACTGACAGGGCACTACCCCTGACATCCTCAAATGGATCTGACAGCAAATTCCCCGCAGCCTGAAACAGTTCTGGGCTGAATATATCAACACTAACAACCCATGAGATCTGATCATTTCCCAATTTACTCAGCTTTGTCTTTTCAATCCGAGAGTCAAGTCCGGTCTGCGTGAGTAGTATCAAGGCCTTGAGAGCCGAAATATGTCGCTGATATGATGCAGCTGGATGAAGCTCGCTTCGGAGGTGATGAATGTACCACCTCAAGAACTCGACATGTGACTCTGCAGATGTCGACCGTAGAATGACCGGGTCGATCTTCGAAGCAGCCCCTTTTTGTAAGGTCGCTATACCACCACGAAGTCTGATGATAAGTCTCCTGAGTAAAGCAAAGATTTCTCCTCGGTACTGGGGATCGCTATCAGAACAGATGAACGGTAGCTTCTCTTTGAGAACTTGCAAAGCTGTGTCTGAAAAGGGTTTAGTGGTGCTCGGAGCTGTAACAAGCAACGATAGAGCAGACAACCTTATTGCAGGCTCCGGATGTAGAATGAACACCGCGATGTTACTGCTTTTTAGAACATAGGTTTCGTTCGGCAGTGCTGCAGACGAATTGGCGGATTTGAACTCCGTGTCTTCGTGGACCACACCGAGTTCCTTGGCTGCATCAAGAATGAAGAATAGAAGCATTAATTCTTTTGCGTCTGCTCCTGTATGGTGACCGGTTTGGATGGCGGACAAGGGTAGTGTAAGAAGCAGCCTTTGAAACCCGGATGGCTCGTCCTTGAATAGTGGAAAGAAGACATGATGCGAAAGGTCCTCAATGTAGTCGAAATTATGCAGAGCGATGGTACGTAATGGTCTAAGCCAAAATGGCTCATCATGGAAAGTATGCGGATAAAGGTTGTCGCCCGACGACAACGCGCGCAGTTTTTGGCATAGTAGTGAGACAAGAGATCCTGCTGATGGGAGGATCTGTAGAGTGATAGCCTCGAGGACAACAGAAATGATGAACAGCTGCGCAGTATGGAACTCTGCGCCTTCGATGGGAGTCGCGTCTTCCTTGTAGTGTGATAGCGGGATGCGCAACGTTTTGCAATGCTTCGACAAGCACTGTGTCCATCGCGAATAATTTCTTCTTTCCGTAAGCCACAGCCTAACATAGCCCAGAAGATCCAAAGCACTCAGAGCATCCTTGCGCAAAAACCATTCAATTGAAATTATACTAGCTTTGACTCGAGATCGCGGTTCGCACAGGATGATTGTAGATGTGAGTGTCGGGATGACATTGAGCAGTATTTCTTTAGCGACATTCCGGTCGGGATGCTTGTTGATCACCAAGATCAGCGACCCCAGGACCTGGCGCATTGGCTTTGGTTTCGAATCCTCATATCTGTCTAGCAGAACATCATAAGCAGACTCCCAGCGTTGCCTCGATAGCGCAAAGGCATGCAGCTCCGGATTCTTGGAGCGCAAACTGGAGTCGAAAAACGCACTGATCGCATTGCAAATAGCGGTGCGATGAGACGGGACGAGACTGGAGGATGAGAATGTGTGTAGCAAACAAGACCAGATGTTGCCGACTGCACCGATATCTGCAGAACCCGCATGGACGATGAAGTTGGTCAGGGGCCCCTTTGCGATTTCCACCAGGGACGCTTCAGCGACGACATGGGGAGTTCCTGCGGCGGCGAGGTCGGCCAGGGCAGCATTTTGTTGAGTCGCCATGATCTGACTCTGCGAAAAGTCGGTTTAGACGGCGGAAGAGATGAGAGCCGGAGATGGAGGAGAAGAAGAAGACGACGAGGAAAATCAGCTCTCTCCTCCCTCGTCGCTCAATGGAGCCATCCAACCATGCTTCTCTTCGCCTCGCTGGGCCGTCGTCGTCGGTTACCTCATTCCGACTTGAGTTGTCCTCCAATTTTTTTGTTTTTTTTTTCCGTTTGGCGGTCACGTGTAGATGACGTCACCAGATCATTGAAATTGACATCGAGCGTGAACGGACATCGGGCATCGTCACCTTCATCTTCATCTTCCAATACAAGTCTCGTCGATAAAGAGATACCAAGTGTCTGACAGGAGAGTCTTGTCAAGGCGTCAATCGTGTGTTCAAGACACTTCAAAGGGAGGCACTCGTGATCAAGATAGTGATAATTCAGAAACAACCTGGGGATTCGTGCCTAACGTGTGCAATCTGGTACCGTAGACATGGGATTTGCGCCTATGGCCCAGCAGCGAAGGTAGAAGTAACAGTCGTGCCTTTACTGGATGTCCTCGTCCAAGAGCAGGTGGAGCTGAATGATACCCGTCAGAGGAAGAGGCGAGGATATCAACGGCGCCAACAGATGAAACAAGACTCCACGCTTCGGGCCCGCATAGAGGCACAACGGCCGAAGAATAGACGCTGGTGACTGTACTATTTCTTCATCGCAGTTGCAGAAAGCCATGCACCGGGGATTAAGGGGTCAGCAATTGACTAGAAGAGGGATGGAACCTATCGATGACGAAAATGGCTGCAATTGCAATCGAGTTTTGGCCGAGGAAACAATCTACTTCCTCGGGCACAATTCGCTCGCAACTTGATGCCTAAAGAGCTGCTGCAATCTGGGACGTGTCCACGAGTGATGGGAAACATGCTCCGTGGACATGCAGGATATGCAGTGCTAACGGCTTTCCTCCCACGTGGCCAAACAACGCCCGAGTCCGCCTGGGGCGAGAGGAGTGGCCAAACCGACATGGCTGCATTGAAGATGTCCCTTGTGTTTCTATCGCAGACGCGATGAACTGCTTTTCGAATCGATGATTGTCCTGGTTGACCTGTTTCATGCCCCTTACTTTGCTGTTTCCCTCATCTCTTCTGGTTCTGTCCCCTTGAAATCTCCGCGTTGGGGGCAACGGGTAAATTCAGTCATACATATATCACCGGTGCTGACATAGCACCACGCAACTTTCAGAGGCAAGGAGGTGCCGGCAAGTTGTTGGGTTGTGGGACAACGAAGCCGATGACTGATGGCTGATGACTGATGGCAATGAGAGGCATTCCTCTTGCGGGACACAAGCTGCTGTACAACCCAACTCGGCCATCACGACGCATACACCGTGGAGAATAGACATGCAATTTCTCATCAATAATTGCTTGAATCTCCCGTCAGCGCATAAGATGAAATCCCCCATCATCATCATCAAACTATCAAAACATCATCAAATCGTCACCAGATCAGGCAGACGTTCCGTGTACTCAGCGTGTAGTGTGACCGCAAGATGTAGTTCTATACTTGGATAATTGTAGTGTGATCTCCCTTTTTCTTCGTCACACGTTACACGGCGGCTCGTTACACGCCTTCCGCTTTGGGATGCTGCGACCTCACCTCTTGGACGTCCGGCAGAGCAGCGAGAAACTCGACGACGACGACGACGACAAGCAACAGTAGGATGAGCTGTCTGGACCCGACAGGAGGACGATCTTCTCTGTCTCTGCTCTGCTCTGCTCTGGGCTGCTCTGACCCGACCTGGCCTGACCTAACCGAACAGACCGTGCTTCTGCGTGCTTTGACCACAATCATTGTTCCTGGTTGGTGGCGGTCCGACCCTTCGTCCACAGCACGTTGTGTCTCCCCCCAGGATCAGGAGGACCAGGAAAGGGGAAACCAAGACTGAAAAGCAAAAAAAAAAAAAAAGAAAAAAGTGTCACCGGCAGCAAGCAAAGGGACGCACGGGGCAAGAAAGGCAAAGAAAAAAAAATAAAAGAGATCAGTCCATAGATCCATACCTGAACCAAACAGGCCGCCCCGTCCCAGGCCCATCCAAGACCCAGCAAGACTCAGCCAGACCCACGCGCAAAAGGGCCTAGACAAGACAGACAATCAAGACAACCACACGGGAAAGGCAGAAAAGGCTGAAGCACAGAAAGGCAGCTCCGCCCGAGATTACATGTGCCAACAGAGCGCGGCAAACCCGTGAAAAGGAAAAGAAACGGAAAAGGAAACGGAAAACAGGCGAAAGGGCAAAGGGCAGAGAGGGAAGGGCCAAAACGAGGCAGAGACACAGTGAGAAAGTGACAGGAGTGAAGATTAGGTGATAATTACATTGCGCCTGGCGTTCCTCGCCCTGGCTTCGTCACCATCCTTGCCACCATCTCCAGCTCTCCAGCTCATATTCTGTCCATCCGCCGCCCCATCCCAGTCGTTTCCTTCCTCCCCCTCAAGGCTATTGACGTTCGCCTTGCTTGTTGCTGCTGCTCCTCGACCTGCTATTGATCGGTTCAGTGATTGGCGCTGCAGCTGTTACTTGTTGACTTCCGATCGTCGACTGTTGTTTGCTGCTCCCTCAGTGGTCATCCCCGGTTTTTATTTCTACGCTCGTCGACACGCCATGCAAGTGACGCTTTTATGAGAACGACAACGACATTTTTCACTGCATTTCTGCTATACGTCGCTCCTTTGATTGCGTTGTCGTCCGAGCCGTCTCTGCTCCAGCTGCATCAGAATTCAGATACAATACTCTCGGATCACGACCTCATTCTTACACCCATCTGAATATTCATAGATCGACTATTACCCGTCGTCGCCTTTTCCCTACTCATTCGTTTACATCCTCTCGTTCCAACACTCCTACTACGACCGTCGCTGTCGCATACTTTACCGGAGCGCGTCCATTGCTTGCTTATATCATTTTGCATAATCTTGGATCTTCACGCCCTGCTTTACTTAATCCAATCTTCCTTGTCCCCTCTGCTCTCGCTCTCGCCTCCATCTTCGCCAACCGGTTTATTTTTGTTTCCCGGGGACTTTTCTATTCTTTCCTCAACTCTGCGGCCTACGGACAGCAAGAAACAGGAGAGAAGGTGTCCGCGATTTACTTATATATACCAACAACAACAATGTCGGGTGTATCTGATAGCATACCTCCTGATCCTACTCACTCTTCTGTTGATTCTCCCATTCTACGCGCTCCAACCGACGATCCGACGGACAAAGCCGCCTCTTCCACAAACGAAATGACGAGCAACGGTTTTTGGAAGTCGTTATCGAAAATGAGCCTCATCAGAAGACGCGGTGATGGTGAGTTCCATCCTCTGGCGCTCCACACTACCAATCGTCGTTACTTCTATATTTCTGTACCCGGACATTTATGGCTTTTCTGGGGTAAGAAGCATACAGGAAGAGCAGACGAAGTCTGCCTCTTCCGCCGCTGTGTGCGATCTTTCATATTGTCCCAAAGTCTCCCCGTGTTATGCTTTAGCCTGGTTCCTATGTTTATTCTAACCGCATGCACCAGCAGATTGTGATAAGGGTCCCATCTTTGGAGTTCCTCTTGCAGAAAGTGTCAGATACGCCAGCGTCGTCATATCTGTCACAGATGATGCAGGCGAGACATATGTCTATGGCGTTGTTCCGATCGTTGTCGCAAAGTGCGGCTTGTTCTTAAAGGAAGAAGGTATGTTATGCGTGCGCACGCGCGTCATTGCGCTCAATTTTAGCTGTTCTTTTGTCTTATGGTCACTATGCATCCATTGCCTTATGGTGGAAGTGGTCGTGTGCAACAAAGATGTTATTAATTCTTGTTGGGCGCGGCGCATCTGGCTCGCGACAAGGAATGGCTGTGGTCCACTTGATATGTGGAGTATCTGCGCCGAATCACTCCGCCCGGATTCTCAATGCCGTGGAGCCCCTTTTTGGGTTCTGCTGGTTTTTGTTTTCGTCATCTCTATTTCGCCTTTTTTTGCTAGTCTGTTTATTTGCTGATTGCTGACATCTGTCTTTTCTGTTCCACAGCGACGACTACCAAAGGCATCTTCCGTGTTTCTGGCAGCGCGAAACGAATCAGAGTGCTGCAAGCCATCTTTAGCAA
This sequence comes from Ascosphaera pollenicola, assembly GCA_024244615.1. Taxonomy (NCBI): domain Eukaryota; kingdom Fungi; phylum Ascomycota; class Eurotiomycetes; order Onygenales; family Ascosphaeraceae; genus Ascosphaera; species Ascosphaera pollenicola. Next base: position 10,835 of record JAGYIB010000034.1, on the reverse strand, counting down.
ACCCAACAGCTTCGGGAAGAAACTTGATTGGAAGGGCTACAGCGTACATGATGCTGCCAATATTTTACGGCGCTACCTACTTCTCTTGCCCGAACCGATTGTCCCACTGGACTTCTACTTCAGGTTTCGTGACCCCTTCATCGAGGAGAAACACTATGATCTCCCGACAAAAGTTCACGTCTGTCAAGAGCTCATCAAAGCACTTCCACCGCTGAACCGCCAGCTCTTACTGTACATCCTGGACCTTCTTGCCGTATTCGCTGCGAAATGCGAAGAAAATCTCATGACAGCAGGCAATTTGGCCGCAATCTTTCAGCCTGCACTGTTGTCGCACCCCGTTCACATAATGCAGCCAGAAGAATACCTACTCAGCCAAATGGCTATCGTGTTCCTTATTGAAAACCAGGATCACTTCCTCTTTGGCATGAGTGGCACCGGTATTGACGAAGCGACTTGGAAGGAGATCCATGCTTCTCAAAACCCAGACTATGAGCCACAATCTGCGACACCTGCGCAACTTGCGCTACCAGCACCCTCAGAACCACCAACTCAGTCCGTTAAGGCGCGTGTTGACAACCAATCGAAGGCGCAGCCGATCAATACCACACCAGGGACGCCATACGCCGCCGATCCGATGCCACAAAACCAGTTCAAAAAGGGTGGCTTCAGTATTCGGCGGACAGCATCAGTTACTTCTTCTGGTGCGGAATCGGCTCGCAAGAGAGAAGCTCTGCTGCGCCGAAATAAGTCTGTCGCATCGTCGCAACCTCGATCTGCCAACCACTCGCCACAGCAAATGTCTCCTCAGCTAAATGCAACTGGGAACCTACCAAAAAGAAGTGGCAGTTTCAAGCTAGGATTCCCTCGACGAAGTAACACGGTACCTTCAAAAAGGAAGGGAAAAGAAGGTACGGTATCGCCTCACATGCCGACCTATTCTACCCCGCCAGTACCGTCAGTTCCTCCTCTCGCAACCTTGCCGCAAAAAGCTGTCATGGGTGGTAACGCACCGATGAACAATGCTTCAACGCCAAATGAAGTTACTCGGCCGTCGGTAAGGATGGTGACGACAGGGACCTCACCAACGGTTGAAGCAGGGCCTAAGAACGATAAGGAGATTGATACGAGTTATGCCCATAAACCCACCAATTCTAAGGTGGCAACAGGTATAGACCCTCCAGCCGTTGTTAGTTCCCCGCCCGTTCGACCGCAGCAATCACAGTCTCCGGATCATAAAAACCAATTTGCATCACCGCCGGTGTCCCCACGAGAATCTTTGGGAGAACCTGGTCCATATTTCGCAAATCGGCGATCAATGCAACAGATACGCCCACAATCACCTGAAAGACCAGGGACACCTCCTCAAGAGACGTCGAAGCTATCATCCATCTTACACGCCCTCTCCCCACCTCGTTTTGCTGAGAACCGACAATCACGAAAAGAGCGACGAGCACCGAACAGACTAAGGAAACTGCAGTCACCGAGTTCGCCTGAATCTTCCGCTTCAGTCCCAGCAGGAGGACACGCGCGTATGGCATCAGTGAAGCATTCACAACGGTCTCAAGAACCCTTGAGCCCGACTACTGTCCCCGTACCATCTGGTATCCCGCCTAGAGACTCCCTACAAAAGGAGGCTGATATGGCCATTGATGCACCAAGTCAGGGGGAGGGTTACCATTCTTCAAGGTCGGATGATGTCTCTAGGGAAAGCACCTCACGGCCATCCAGCAACTCCCGTCGCAATGAGGGGAGTGGAAGTAAGGAAGACGGCTCCTCATTTGGGACTGTGTTTCAGAAGCGGAGCAAAAAATGATGATTGCCCTATCTATGCTTAATATCTCTTACGGTGGTGTTCTGCGTTGTGGTTCATTTCTATCTGCTTCTCGCTCTTCACTATCTCATTCTGTTGGCTTGGACTTGTGACTTCCCCATATTGAGCGTTCCGTTTTATTTTCGGTTGATCCTCTTGCGCATTGATAGTCTCCCCCTTGGGTCGCTCCATTTTGTCGAAAAACTGCTTTGTTCTTGTGCCGTCTTCTTATCGGAAGATACAGAGCCTATTCAGTTTGTCGGTTTTGCTTTTTCTTTTCCTTTTTCTTCACTTTGTTTAGTCCCCATGGTTTCATATTGATATGTCCTTTCGATTTTGATACTCCTGATGTCAACCTAGCCGCGACTGACTAGTCAACGATGTCTTGTTTCGCTTTACTTGTGAGGGAAGAAGATTTGGGAGTGTTAGGAGCTCAACAGTATATTACGAGCTTCAATAAAACAGTGTATGCTTCTCTAACTTCATCCTGCCCACCTTCATCACTCCAAACTACGTGTTTGCTTGTATGACACTTGGTGATGGAAAGTAGCATACCTCTCCTCTAATAGGAATCTTGAACTCGTTTGTGTGAAGCTACCAAGACAATTTGTATGGGATCGTTGTTCATGAGATGTGCAAATGAGAAGGTACAGTAAAGAGACAGAATAATCATGCAGCTACTAGGTACTATGTACTATATTATTGATACAAAATATGAAATTCCTTCTCCTATGCTCTGTCTCGCTTTTTTTCTTCTCTAGTTCTGAACCTGATCAGTGATGCAGCCGTGGCTAGCATCGCTCACGTTCCTGGCGTACTTGCCGAGCGTGCCTCTCAGTCTCAGTCCAGTTGTAGGGTTCTCTCCCTTCTTCTCTTTCTCCTCCCACCTGGCGCGTCGTTCCTTGAGAATGGCCTCATCAACGTGCAAGTCCATGACTCTATTCTGTGCATCGATAGAGATGATATCACCGTCCTCGACCAAGGCGATGGGGCCGCCGACAGCAGCCTCAGGAACAATGTGGCCGATTAAGAAACCATGAGAGCCGCCAGAGAATCTTCCGTCGGTGATCAAAGCGCAGGACTTACCGAGGCCAGCACCCATCAAAGCAGAGGAAGGCTTAAGCATCTCAGGCATGCCTGGTCCACCCTTGGGACCGCAGTAGCGGATGACAACAACGGTCATGTCCTCCTTTTTGATTTCATTTGCCTCGAGAGCAGTGACAAAATCATCCTCAGCATCAAAGACACGGGCCTTGCCGGTGAAGCTGAGACCTTCCTTGCCTGTGATCTTGCCGACACAGCCGCCAGGAGCCAATGACCCACGGAGAATCTGAATGTGGCCGGTTTCCTTGATGGGATTGGAGAAAGGACGGATGATTTTCTGCTCGGGTGGGAAATCAGGGAGGTGCTCGACGTTCTCCTTGAGGGTCTTGCCGGTGACGGTCATTGTAGAGCCATCAATGACACCTTCCTTCAAGAGGAACTTGAGCAAGGCAGGGGTGCCGCCAATACCCTGGACATCAGCCATGACGTACTTGCCGGAAGGCTTGAGGTCAGCAAGGAAAGGCGTACGGTCTGACACGGCTTGAAAGTCTTCGATGGTCAACTTGACACCGACGGAGTCAGCTATGGCAATCAAGTGGAGAACGGCGTTGGTGCTTCCACCGGTGATGTTGACCAGAACCATAGCGTTCTCAAAGGCCTGGCGGGTCAAGATGTCGCGTGGTCTGATATCCTCCCTCAACAAGTTCTTGATCGCCTCGCCGGCCGCGAGACACTCAAGAACCTTTTCCTTAGAGTCGGCGGGACTGCTGGAAGAGTATGGCAAGGACATACCCATAGTCTCGATAGCAGTCGCCATAGTGTTAGCAGTGTACATACCGCCACAAGCACCCTTACCGGGGCAAGCGTGACGAATGATATCAAATCGCTCAGGCTCTGTGATCTCGCCGGTCAAGAACTGGCCGTAAGCCTGGAAAGCAGAAACGATATCGACCTGCGGGTTCTTCAGGGAGGAGGCGCATCCAGGCTGGATAGTGCCGCCGTAGACCATGATAGAGGGACGGTTGAATCTGCCCATGGCCATGAGCACGCCGGGCATGTTCTTATCGCAGCCAGGGATGGAGATGTTAGCATCATACCACTGGCCGCCCATGACAGTCTCGACGCTGTCAGCGATCAAGTCTCTCGACTGGAGGGAGTATCTCATGCCGCTCGTGCCCATACTGATGCCATCAGAGACACCGACGGTATTGAACTGGTAGGCAACGAGACCGGCCTTTTGGACACCCTCGCGGACCTTGTTGTTGAGGTCCATGAGATGCATGTTGCATGGGTTTCCATTGTACCAGACGCTGGAGATGCCGACTTGGGCCTTGTTCATGTCTTCCTCCTTCAGGCCGGTGGCGTAGAGCATGGCCTGGGAGGCACCCTGAGCGATGGGCTGGGTGATGTGCTTGGAGACCCAGTTGAGTTCATCGTCGGAGCGTTTGGCGAAGGGGGAGGGAGTTGTGGAAAAGGGGCGACTGCGGATGGTCAGTACGGGTGAGGATGGCGAAGATGGCGCGGCAGGACGTACGCAAGAGGGAGCAGCCTCCTCGAGGCCGTAGAGGCGACGATGTGCTTGTTGAGGCGCAACATGACTCAATGCTTCGCCTTGACGATGGATTCAAGGTGGACGAGATTTCTTCTGCCTCTTGATCCGTGAATATAGCTCTCCCACAGGGTCATCTCCCTTCTCACGGCAAACCGCTTCGAGTCACAGACGGGTCCCGCAACCCGAGTGATGATCGAAAAAAAAAAAAGCAGAGCGATGCAGACGCCCGTCCGGTATCGCAGCGTAAGCTCCACAGCTTGGCGGGACACGGCTTCTGGAGCAGCGAATGGGAGATCTTGGATTGTGAAGAGACGAGGCGACAGGAGAGTCCAGAGAGGGGCCAGAGAGGGGCCAGAGAGGGCCAGAGACAGGGAAGATCAGCGCAGATCAGCGCCGTTGGGAGATGTTGGATGAAGCCTGGATGAAGCCTGGAGGAGGAGGACGACGACGAAGATGTCCGGCATGGCTGATATCAAGCTCGACTGTCTTGATATCGCTGAATCCGCGCAGTCATAGACACATACTTGACATGGACGTCAAGTATGCCAGCGACCTGGTCGTCTGCCTCTGCCTGCCTGCCTGCTTCCTTCCGTCGCGATGGAAGAGGACGAGGCAGGAAGAGACTCAGAGCGACTCGATGAAGCATGTACCACGTACATGGACCACGACCACCACCACCAGCAGCATCTGCATCATCATCATCGTTGTTATCGCAGCAGAGACCACCCAGCATCCTGCCAGCCATGTCTGCTGCTTTTTCGCTCACTCACGAGCTCTCCCTCCTCGTCCATCTCCTCTCGTGCCATCCGAACTTCCGCCAGCCCAGGACGGTCCCTACGGAGGCTCATTGCTTTCCTATCCCCTGGTCCCGCAACTCTGAGCTGGCACTGACCCAGAACATCGCTGAGGTGCTGTCGCGCAGGCCCGGCGGGAGGACGTATGCTGTGAGCTGCGTCGAGCTGCCTGAGGGCTTGACCATCTTTGTTGCTGCAGATGTGTCGCCGAACGTCGCCCCGTGGTCGCGGGCGGACGACGAGGACGACCAGGGCCTGCAAGAGCTGAACGAGACTCTTGAGTATCTCAGTGAGATCGTGAAGAAGGTGAAGAACATTGCTGCGAAGAACAAGGAGAACGACGGCAAGGAAATCAAGCAGGCCAGGTTATCAGTGCGTCAGGCTTTCCTCGACAAACCCGCGAGCATACCTCAACCAGCTCAATCAGATGTTCCAATCCATGATGGGCCTCCCATTATCCCAACCGCCATCCTCTTTGGCGGCTGCACCGAGGATCTCATTGTAACTCAGGCCAGGGATGAGGCACAGAGGACTGAGACCGGGTGTCAGGATCTACGAAGCCAAGTTGAAAGGATTTATGCGGCGGTTGAAGGAGAGATGTCTAAGGCCCGTGGCCCTCCTGAACAGCTTGAGCTGTACCGCTATGTTCTGCACGCGTGTCGAGAGAAAATCGTCCATCGTTGGAGGAAATACTATCACACCCTTGACGACTTCTTCTGGAATATGCGCCATTTCCTCGACCTCTCGCAGCGAGACCCGCCAGATGCAAGTCAGCATGAGCCTGGTGACTCTGATCCATCAAATGACTCCCGCTGCTTCTCAAACCCATATGACTTCATACGCAATGCCGACGACAGAAAGATAGTCATGTTCCTGGCCGAATGGTTCAGGAATTGTGGTCATAAACTGCTCGATCCCAGGTACCTCGAGGGTTGCCTCAAAGCGTCCGATCCACATGGCGATGATAGCGCATCGACCAATTCCTCCTCCTCCTCGTCGAACGAATCTGATCCGCCGGCGTCGGAGGGTGACTTGTCTGTCCTGTTGTATATCGCCACCAGCTGGCCCACCCATCCCCAGACGCTGGCAGATCTAGACACCATCTCACAAGCCATAGAACTACCCACGCCCAATTCGATGCCGATGTCGCGCATCTTCAAGAAGTTCTTCGCTCAATTCAAAGCTGTGGATGATTTCCTATGGGCCGCCGAGAGACGTCGGTTCTACACTGAGGTCCTCAACAGACCAATAATTATCAAAGGAGTCAGGGTCCTCCCGCCGACAGACTGTGGCAGGGAAATGCGCCGGGTGTTGCCTACGAACGCGGAGTCTTGGAGATCTTTACTGAAAGAATGGCTGGGCAAGATCTCCACTGCCGAATTCGAGAGAGTCAGGGGGGTGAAGATTGACGACTTGGTCAAGACAGCAGCTGAAAGAGCCGTGCTTGAAGACCCCGAGAGACTCCCGCCGGGATCGGGATTCGTCTGTGCAGAATTGCAGTTGCTGACCTACTTCCTCTACACTGGTGAAGGACTAGGCCGTATCCTATCGCGCTGGGGCATCGACTGGGACCAACTCATGACCGAAGGGCCGCCCCCACCGGGAATAGTCAAATCGGGAAAAACCACAGAAACGCCAGCCGATGAAGAAGCCAACGTGATCATGCACCACATGGCAGCGTCAAGCGAAGCCAGGCGCGAGATTGAGTCCTGGAAGAGCAAACGCATTCCCTTTGCGATCTCGAAGTCGACAGCATGCCAGGCCTGCCGCATGGTAATGGCATGGGCCGAACACAAGAAGCGGGCAGACGGGGGCGGGCTGGGCAACATGTTCCGTTCCGCAAAAGTCTTGATTATACACAAGCATCTCAACACGGGCATTGGGGTGGAGAACGGCGGTGGTCAGGAGGCCACACTCACCGAAACGAAACGCTACGGCGTCATGATCCCGCCTACTGATGGCCGCTTCGTATCTGGGGGCACCCGTTGGGCTGAGTGGCACACGCGCAACGAGAACGGGCACGAGTACGGTGGGTATCGCGCGCCCAAGGGATGCCTTTGGATGCTTCCGTGGGGGCTCGAGGAGAAGTTAGGCGAAGAGAGGATACTGCGGATTGTGCAAGAGCTGATTCTGATGCTACGAGGGGACTGTAGGGAGGTAAACCAGGGGCAACCCCCGACACATGTGGATGCGGAAGTAGGCACCGAAAGGACGGAAGAAGAACATGGCGTAGGTCGATCTATGGTCGGGTTAGAGATACGAGGAGAGAAGGAAAGACAAAGAGAAACCGATGATGCGGTTGCTGCAGAGGGTCAGATGGAAGTCGAGATGGAGGCTGCTGAGGCGCCTGTCCCTATGGTGGATGAGACTGGGAAACAGGAAGAGGGCTTTCCGGGGAGGGACGAGCATTAGGCAGAGATGAAGTGGCAGCTTAGTCTTATTCATTCGCGCATCATGAAGCAATACAACATGTTGATTTGATCGAATAAACCGTTTACGATGTAGCCTGATCAGAGTCGGTCAGGGGCTTCAGGGGCTTCAGGGAGTCAGGCCAAGTCAGGGGTAGACCCGCTAGCCAGCACAAGGGAGTTCACGCAGTCACAACGAACGAGACAGGGCGTCTATAGCCATGCGCAAGCTGAGGTTTCTGATGTCTGTGATGAGAGGGAGCTGATGCCTCGAACAGCTTCTCAAGCACCACAAGACGAGATAACACAGCATTGCATCGTCCGTTTGTTTCTGCTGAAATTTTCACCTTGCACCGCGAGGGTATATAGACAGGGACATGCGCCCCCAGCTTTGGAATTCTATTTTCTCTTTTTCTCCCCATGATCCGCAGTATATGCCATATTGATCATCTCCTTCTTCTTCTGAAAAAAACTTGAAAATTATTACCAAAAAACCCTTTTCCCATTGCAGCCATTGAACGATATCATGTCGGAAAGTGGTTTGCATGGTCAGCTCGCGGAGTGCGTTGGCGCTGTGATAGATGAAAGTCTGCACAGTACAGGGAGTGGTGGAGAGTTCCTGGCGTACGGGACTCCCTGCATGCCACGCACGCAAAAAAACGGGCGAAACAAGCCTGACAGGTCCTGGAGACAACGGGGTGTCTTCCGGCCCTATCCTGATGATGATTTCGCCCAAATAATCGTGGAGGCGGGAGTGTCGGAGTCTGCTAACAAGCTGGCAGCCTCAGCTAATCGTTGGCTGGCCCGAAGCGGCGGCGCTGTCAGGCTTATGCTGACAGCAAAGCTGCAGAAGACCAGTTTAAAATCCGTGAAGCGTCGCCTCACGGTAATTAGCTGGGTCAAGCCAGGCCCGGGTGCTGCCGTGGCGGAATTCGAAGTGTGCGTGGAACAGGGCACAGACGACGTCATCAGAGTAACCTCTGATATTGATCGTATTCTGGTTCCGTTCCAACGCCTCTTCTCGCGAATTCCAACGGGGGCAGAGCCCGAGTATCTCGTCTTAACCGGCGAGAGACTGGTTGGTTTGATTAACCCTTCACGATTATGTTCGCTCATGATGAATTGCCCATTACGAGCTCAGCAATGACGCTTCCTTCCACCCTCTGAGGCGAACATAACAATCGTTTGAAGAGGTTAATAGTCCCAACCACTTTGATGCACCTATTCAATGTCAATACTTGTGACAAAAGGGGTAGTCAGTGGGGAATTGGACTTGCGCAATCTGATTTTGAGCGTGCACCAGAAACACGCGTCGTGATTGATCGGAATATCTCCAATTTCCCGAGAAAAATCGATTGCATCGCACAGTCTATACAATCCGCATGCAAATGGCGATCACTCCCACCTTCAGGAAAAAATGACTATCGCAGGTGGTTGGTATCTTGTTCTTCCTGTGCAGCCAAGGATTTGACGTGGTCAGCGAGAGCATCGGAAAAGGGGTGTAGATGTCGGGAACGCAGTGGTTGCCGCTTAAGTATGTTATCGCGGCGCCCAGACGTATGTACATAGCTCAAGCTAGAAACGTGCTGATGCTCATGAAATAATACAAGGCGCGACGCTCTAGCTATACTCTGGCAGTCTTCCCCCGAAGTTTCTGTGAGTGACCGGGTTTCAACAAAAGCCCATACAAATTCCCTCAATTCTCCAGCCAAAGCTGCTTTGAAGCAAGTGTTCATGTAATGGATGGACAAAAAAAGAATGTCTGATTAGATGGTTTATAAAGTATTGAAAACTCTGTGGTGTATGCCTGGGTGATGGTTGCATGTCACGATCAAACCTGCGCCTGTTTCAGATCCAATATTGAAAGAAATGGCTCGCCATACCATGAAAATTGTGCAACTCAAGAGAGACAACTGCAATCTTAACCCCGATCAAGCACCTCTGTTTGTTCAAACGGCCAGTCCTCATTGTCCACGCTTGGTACTTTTAGTGCATCAAGAAGCCTAACGATGTATTTGTTGTCGATGACTATGAGCCTGTCCTTGGCGGTCTCCGACTCGTCAGCAGGAAACAATCGCTTGTATGGGATAATGAGCCGCGCAGAGGGATCGAGCATCTTGCGATTGCCGTCCTTATCCTGTTCCGCTGACACCGTGACCTCGCGTTTCACACGGCCTTCCTCTTGGATCCAGCTCGCAACGTCAACACGAACGCAATCGTCTGCCGTTGAGTAGAGAACAACCATCAGCACGACCTTGACGTTGCCACCGGTCTGGAGAAGCCAATACTCGGCATCTTGTTCGTGGAAATCGGCGGGGCCGATCTCGACCACGAGTTCCGGAAAGCACATGGACACTCCTGGCTTGTATGTTCCGGAGTGTTTGTTGAGATACTCATAGCTCCCTGACACATCTGGTGCCATATACTTGATCACATCTCCCTCGGAGAGTATCGGATACGTCATGTCAGTCTCTGCCGAAAAATCGAAATCCAACTCATCTTCGCTTTGCATCTCGATAGAGTCGATCGTCTTCTGGATACAATTGCGCATGCGCCGCACCAAGCGGCTATGATAAGGAGACTCGACAGCGAATGTCATCGTGCGTTCTCCCGTGGTGTAGCTCTTCGTCCTGTACCTATCGATCGGCAGGTACTCGCCCCACATGGCATGTTCGAAGACATCTTGCTCGACATCAGTGAAGGTGAATCGTTTCTCGAGGGGGATGGGCCCGGCTGGCTTCTTGTTCTTGCGGTGGAGTGACTGGAACCAGTACTTCTCGAATTCGGCGGTGGTGGATATCAAGGGACATATGAGATCTTCGAGGTTCTCGTATTTCTGGACAACGTGCGCTTTGCTTGGTTTTGCTGCTTTGGTTGATTTGCCTGCGTTTCCTGCTTTTCCTGCTCTCGCTGCTTTCTTCGGCCGTGCCTGACTGGCCGCGAAGGAACCAGGCGAGGCAGGACTGCCCGCTGTCTGTGATCGCGTCCGTTTCCTCAGAACAGGCGCCATATGCGATGATGGTGATGAGGATCGTGTGAATGTTGCATGCGACGAGTGCTTGTTCACTTTATATGGCGTTGCTTGTGTGTGGCGATGCGCAAAGCTAAGAGATCTAGCGCAGACGAGTTTATTTCTTAGGTGCTTTTGTAAGTGCGAATGCGCGCGCCAGAGCTGCGGCTGCGAAGAAGGCCACCAAACAGATGAGCGCCCCAAAGAGAATCGATGT
>JAGYIB010000033.1:0-22714 GCA_024244615.1 Ascosphaera pollenicola | reverse complement strand
AGGTGTTTGCGGTTGACTGGAGTCCCGATGGAGAGAAAGTCGGTAGTGGAGGAAAGGACAAGGCCGTCCGTATCTGGGTCAATTAGGAGATCTTTGGTCAAGAATGAGGCGACGATCATGCGCGAACGATTGTGCATCCAGTGATCACGATTCAACTGCCTCATTGCTGCATCAACAATGGGAACTCCCGTCTTACCTTCGCACCAGGCCTGGTACTTGTCCTGGTCGTAACTCCATGGAAGGTCTGTGAACTCTGGATGGTACGCCTTATTCATACTGCCCTGGTATTAGATCTAGTGCTTTTTGACAGACGTGTGTTAGGCTGCGGCTTACCAGATGAAAGGCCAGTGAACAAGCTCATGCTTATAGAAATCTCGCCATGCCAGCTCACTCACCCAGTCCATCTCACCTACCTTACTATCGTCTAGTTGATTTTGGTTCAACTCCTTTGCAGTCTTAGCAGCAAAGCGTGTGCTCAAAACACCAGACGTGAAGTAAGCGCTGAGTTGAGACGTGCCATTGATGGCAACGAGGTTTCTGTCTTCTGCATAATTCTTGCCTTTCCCTTTCAAAAAACTTTGGAGACGGTCGATGGCAGCATCCTCCCCTTCGGGGAAGGATTTTTCGAGATGCTCCTTGTCCATCTGCAGCAGCTGCTTGTTCTCGGGCGCCTTAGGAATCTTGCAGCCGAAAAGGCTCTTGAACGTACCACGGGCGTTCCTAGGGTTCTTCTGGGGTGTGGGCGCAGGATTCAAAACGTCAGGGTGATCATGCAAGTGTCCAACCCACGAGCGAAACCATGGTTTATAAACGGCGTACATCCTTCCTGCGCCGCTTAGCAGCTCGCCGGGCTTCACGGTACAAGCGTCATGGACCACGTCAAACTTGATGCCCTCCTTTGCAGCTGATCGTGTCAGCCTAGCATCACGACGAAGCTCATCAACTTCATATTCAATGTTTCCGTAGAGATGATTTGAGCCCCAACTCTTGCACAATTCGATGAGTCGGGAAGGGATCTTGTCGCGATGAGGCTGAGTCTCCATATAAAGTGGGATGTCCAAATTCTCCAAACTCGATTGCAACGTCTCCAGGGACCGCAAAATAAAATCAGTACGAGCAGGACTGATGATGTGGGCGGTCAAATCTTCTGGCGAGAGAATGTAGACACAGACCAACGGAATATTGTGCTCTTTAGCGGTCTGGAACGCCTTAGCCAGACCATGATTGTCACGAATCCTCAGATCTGACTTGAACCAGTGAACAACAGCTTTTCCAGGCTTGATCTTCGTGACTGACCCCTCGACATGATTCCTAGCACGCTCCAATGTATCGATGGGGCGCTCGACTTTGTCTTCATTGTAGTCCTGACAACGTTGATTGCTCATCTCAGGGGGATAGAACTGGCGAAGAACAATCCCAAATTTTTCGGTGTTCTCTGCATTGCGACTGTACCGACCATCATTCTTAACGTTCTTCGAGTGGGTGGCTGCTCTCTTGCCACTGCCGGAGCTGGTAGAGAAATTGCGCTTGGGAGGCATTTTTTGATTTGAGATGCAACGAAAAGGGGTTCTTATTGCCATTATCCATGACGGGGGGGACATTCGCGCCATTATATACATGATATGTCTGCCCAGAGGGGAAATCTAGCATAACCATGCGGAATTTGCGACTTTTTTAAACCTACATCAAGTCGCTGCGCCATAGAGGTTGTTGTTGAGCAAGCTCGATCCAGCGTCAACTGGCACAGGAATAAGGTTAAGCTCAAAGTACGTCTGAGCCCCTTCTCTGGCGAAGGAACGCTGGCGGAACGAATATCCTCATCAAGTTCCGTGATGGAATACTCTAGCAACTAGAGTAATCTGTATCTATCGAGGGCTTGAGGTCTTTCACGTCTATTTGAAATGGGTATGGCTGAAGGAGATGTTGACAGAAGCCTTGATTGCTAGCTAGCCTCGGTTGATACATGTATTGTTTGGCTATATAAAATCAATAAGGTCCCATAGCTCAGTTGGTTAGAGCGTGGTGCTAATAACGCCAAGGTCGCGAGTTCGACCCTCGTTGGGACCATATATTTTGCAGGAGGTGTCAACCCCTTCTCAAGAGCACTTTTTTTTTGCTTGGTAGTTTGGGGACACGCTGAATCCAAATTGCTAGGTCTGAATGGGTATTTAAGCGTCTAGGGGTGAACACGGTGAAATACAGGATGCATCTTTATCATGATGCAGAGTGGTCTGTCTTTGACGTGGAATTTCCGCGTCAAGAAGAGGAGGGACGGAGAACAATAAAAGTAAATTCATGGAACGACGAAGGCAACTCCTGAAGAAAGAGGGACAACAGAAGGAACAATAAGATAGGTCTTTCAGAAAACTCCAAAAACGAAGGCGCGATGTAAGACTGGATATCGTAGCAAGAAGCAGGAAAAACAAATTAGAATAAACCAAATGATCCGCTAAACTGATGCAAGAACCAGGACCGGGGTGATATATATGCACTCAATTAGGACAGGAGTCCACTGGAGCAACTGATGTTTGGAGAAAAGCAGCGGAGCGGCGCATGATTACTCATCTTCATCGATATCACGATGGCGAGCAAGGACGTGCTTCTTGTATGTCTCGGGGTCGCTGTCCCATAGCTCGGCTGCTTGACCGTTTAGAGGGCTCGCGCTACACAGCCATTGTTAGCAACAGCTACAACTACGATTTGGTGTCTGGGTACTCTACTCACTTGTTCGGTTCCCCTAGTAAGCTCTGCAGACTCAGCAGCACAGACTGCACGTTATACACCGCGCTCCATTTGTCTTTCAAGATATCGAGACATATCCTTCCTGAAAAGTCGACATTAGGGTGGTAAATTGGTGTTTTGAAGAGAACTGTAGGTGGCGCATAAGGATAATTCGTCGGGAACTCGAAAGAGAGCTTCAAAGTGAGGTTCTCGTAGGGGGTGTCGTCAGGACCGGCGATGGTAGCGGTCCATGAGAGGAGATTCCCATCAGCATTAGGGAAGGCGGAGATGCCTGGAGAGGGCGACATCATGAGCTGCATAAGCTCACTCTGTAGTCTGTGACAGAGTCCAGGTCAGACAACGCAACGATTAACCCAGTAATGGACATCGTTCTATGAACTATACCTTTTGGTGACGCCCTGCGCATCATGATTAGGCCCAGCAGCGCCGAATTTGGCGTCGTCAGGGGCGGTGTTGGTGTCTTCGGCTTGGAAGCTCATGGCTGTAGGTGGCTATGGTGCGGCAGACAGCAAAGGACTTAGCAAATAGGTTGGGACGGACGAGATTGGCAGAGTCTTCGAGCGTCCTTTTTTTTTCTCGGGCGGTGTTTGTTTACAGGAGAGAAGTTGAGAGAGTAGCTAGCAACGCAGCAGGAGCTGTTTTGATTGGCCCGAGCCGCGCTCATGAGCATCCTGCTCAGGTAATCCGTGATTGCTTGGCGCTTTTATGTACATACACACGCCACACTCTTTTCAGGGGCTGATCCGTCATTGGAAAGCCTGAGTACTTTGTACAGTAGACAATAACACGACATGGACGACTTGGAGATCTTAATGTAAACGACGACCATGAGGTTCAATCCCTTCTTGTATGATTTTCTTCCTCGAACCCCCATATAGGCCTCTTTCTGCCCACCCAACGCTCCATAACTGTTTCCGCCAACGAGGCTGCGGGAAGGTGACGTGGATACTCGATACATCACATCTGCAACGGCGTTTTTAGCCTTAAGAAGAGCTCAACGGCCTCGTCAAGTGCTGGCTTCTCTTTTCGCATCTTGCACAAAATATTCGATTCTGACAGCACACATGGCCCCTCCTACAACAAGCATCACGGCAATCTCAGCCCCCGGTAAGGTCCTTCTGACGGGTGGATATCTGGTGCTCGACCGGAACTACAACGGCCTCGTCCTCGCCCTTGATGCGCGCATTCATGCTATCGTGCGCCAGGTGCAGAAGACACCAAGAGAAGAGGAGGATCAGAGCCCCGAGACTTCTTCGGATACGATCACAGTGAGGTCGCCTCAATTCATCGATGCCAAATGGGCGTATACGATTGAGAAACTGCCAAACAACGGTGGCGTACAAGCTTCGCAAGTGGGCGATGGACCCCGGAATCCCTTCGTCGAGACAGCATTAAGCTACGCCTTGACATATGCAAGCCAAGTGACAGGCTCTACCACCTTTGGAACCCTCGACATCATCATTCTCGCGGATAACGACTACTACTCCGAGACCGAAACCTCCCGTGAGAGCAAGGACTCCCGGTTCGCCAATTTTGGCGTCAAGCTGCAAGATGCGCACAAGACTGGTCTTGGCTCGTCAGCTGCTCTTGTCACCTCTTTGGCCTCCGCTGTTGTTCTCCATCACGCAATCCAGGCAGAAGATCTACTTGTCGTGCGCAACCGACTGCACAACCTGGCTCAGGCAGCGCATTGTGCTGCTCAGGGCAAGATCGGATCCGGTTTTGATATCGCAGCAGCAGTGTATGGATCGTGCAGGTATAGACGCTTCTCACCATCAATCCTCGAAAATCTAGGCGACTTCGGATCAGATGGATTTGCAGAACGGTTATTTGCCATCGTCGAGGACGTCCGCCCAGAAACACCCTGGGACACAGAGATCAACGATATTGGATTGAAACTTCCGCGTTTCTTGCAGATGGTTCTTTGCGACGTCGACTGCGGATCTCAGACACCAGGAATGGTCCGTAAAGTGCTACAATGGCGCAAGGACTGTCCTGAAGAAGCAGAGAGGCTATGGGACGAGTTACAACGATGTAACGATCATCTACGTGAGGAGATCATCAATAGCGGGTCTTCGAAGGAACGAGTGGCATCCTATTCATCACGCCCGCCTACCACTTCATCAAATGAGAATCAGAGGGCTCAGAGTACACCCCTCAACGTTTCCTCCATAGTTCATTCCCAACAACAGCAACAACAACAACAGCCTCCTCAATCACATTCCCTATCACAAGAGAGCTTACAAGCGAATGGGAACCCGAATTTCTCAACAATTGCCGAAGCGATCTCCCGTATACGATACCACCTCCGAAGTATGACAGCTCGCGCTGAGGTCCCCATTGAACCACCAGCACAATCTCAACTCTTAGACAGTATCATCGAATCCGTCGATGGTGTCGTTGGGGGCGTTGTTCCTGGGGCTGGGGGATATGACGCGATTGCTCTGCTCGTGCATAGTGATATCAATGTCCTAAAATCACTAAGGACGTTTCTGTCAAATTGGGAGAAGGATGAAGCTGCGCACACTGCCGATGAGTTTGGGGGGAAGATTGAGAGGGTGAAACTACTTAATGTGGTACATGGCTCTGAAGGCATGAAGCATGAGAAGGAATTGAGGACATATGCCGCTTGGTTGGAATAGAACGAATTATTAGTCTAGATTTATGGGATGTCGCATAGTCCAGCTTATTTCATCTGTTATCTCTTAAGCGTCTCATTGGTTACGGATATGCTTATGCTATTTTCGAGGTCCCGTCAATCTTGAAACAATGGAAATAGTTGAGATCAATTTCTGTCGTGTCTTTCGCACTACCAGTTGAAAACTTCTCACCGTATTGATAGGAACAAATCGCCTTACAGTTATCTTTAGCGAACAACGCCCTGCCTAAGTGTCTTCACGAACACTTTGCTCCAGATTGATGGGGATATGCCCATTGTTCCATAATGACGCTAGCAATCAATGATCATGGCTCACCGGATTGCTATAAAATATCATCTCAGCTTAGCCCCCTTTCCAGGGGTAGACAGCCGTGTGGCATTATGTGCCATCCCATGTGTTAAGGTCAATACCGGACTTGAAATATTATCTTATATCATTCCAGGATCCGATGACTTGGCAGCAACGAGATGATCAGAGCTCCTAGTTGTCCGGAAGACCATTTCCCAGCGAAAGACAAGTGCCTCTTCAACAATGTCCTTCAACAATGTCGGGGGTGATATTTGCGATATGCGATAAATTCCCCATTCAAGGAAAGAGTGTCTGTTGTAAACCCACACCCGGAATCGAACCGGGGATCTCACCACGATAGCGATGCCCAATCCACCAAGCACGCGGATGCGTGAATAGCACCTCATCTCCTGGTGCAAAGAAGATGCGCATTCGCGACGGATTGAGCATGCCGTGATGTGCTTTACCACTAAGCAATGCAGGCAGATGAGGCCACAAGACCGCGTATATGCAATGGATGTATATGTTAAAGAGACAAGGGGTGAAAAAACTTACCTGAACATGCCGCCATCGTGACGCAGGCAGAAGATTGCGAACGCTAGCTAGCCACCAAGTCATGAAAGAGGGTGATACACTCAACTGATCGCAACGCACACATCCGAAACGAAATCAACGTTAACGGGACGAACACGGATAACGACGTCATTAACGCAACGGAGATCGCGACGACGCTAAACGATGAACGCATCCATAGGACAATTGAAACGGATTAGGGGATGTACGCTTCTGGTTCAGCTGAGAGTATTACAACCTAATGACAAGATAGCTAAAACGGGCACCTTATGTGCTGAGGTGATACCAACTATGACGAAACTCGACGTTGCGGCTTGTTTTCCAAATCAATTCCTCCTTAAGCTCCAACAATGTCGATGGGTGGCCAAAGACTGTGAAGTGGCGTTAAGAACGCAGACAAACAAAAGGGATGTAACAATGCAAGGTGAAAATGGCGTAGATGGCGTGATATGGCGGATGCACTATCGTCGAAGGTATTTGATTTCCAACCACCGTAATGGAATGAATGTGCAGAAAGAGAAGATGGCACTGAATAGCCAGCCGAGTTCAGGATTGGTAGGATGAATTGCCTTTGCGATAGGACCGGTGAACCATTTCTGATGCATGGTGAGAATAGCACCGGTGAAGCCCATGACGACAGAGAAGACGCCGGCAAAGCCGAGTGGAAGCTTCTTCATGTCGTTCCAATGATCGAGGGGATAGTAGCCCTTGCGGAAAACGTAGTGTTCAAGGGCCATGCAGATGACGAAGGATGTTCCGTAGTAACCGATAAGGGATAAAACAGACTCAAGAACTGTCTGGAAATTATGCTCGCCGCCAATTGAGATACCCATAGCGATTGCAGCACCAATGAAACTCCAGACAAATCGGGGCACCTTGACGAAGGAAGGGTGGAAATTTTGGCACATGAATGCCAAGGAGTAGAGGTTGACAAGATTGCAGGCGATGACGCTGAGGGCAAGCAAGACAAGCAAAAACTTGCCAAAGCCGTGAATGGGGATTAGGGCCTGCCCCATGACACCACCAATCTCACGCTCGTCATAGGCCTGAGCAAACTCGGGGAACTTGCGAACAGCAGTCATGAAAGCGGCACCCAAAATCTGGGTGACGCCTGCCCCGAAGAAGATACCAAACCAGATAGCTGCGCCGAGCTCGTACTTATTGGTATTACTCGGAAGACGAACGTAGTAGTCAGCTGCATAGCAAGCCCACGGGATGAGAAAGCTGTAGCAGCTGCCAATGAAAGAGAGCACGTTCTGCGCTTCAACTTTTCCCTTAGGCATAGGAGCGACGCCAGCGTCAAAGTACTTGGCACCGTACCCAGCAAGAAAAGTGAACGAGAACAGAGCAAGAGCCCATGACCACCGCTCAAAGATGCGGACTGCACGGAACCCCATGACACAAATGAAAGCGGCGCAGATACCTATGATGAGGTTTCCAACCCATAGGTGACACTTGCCGTTCGAGAGCTCAGTAAGTACCTGTGCGCCCGACAGACTGTTGACGGCTGACCAGCCAATCTGACCAAGGACTTGCAGAATTATAACTAGACGACCACCCCAGATACCCATCGAGTAGCGGCCGATTGTCATGACGCGCATACCAGTCTGAGCTCCAAGGTGGCCTACCCATGCAACGATAAGGGCAGTTAAAGCATCAACCATGACAATGATGATGAAAGAGTCCCAAAATCCCAATCCAGATAGGGGACCCAGTGTACCGACGGCAAAAGTAGCTGGACTATTTGATTGCCTTCGTTAATCAAACCGCTCTCAACCAAGCAACAATCACAGTCAAGGAGGCCGGGTTGAGCTCACGTTAAATTGGCTGAAGCCCAGATTGAGAAGCCATCGTAAAATCCAGCCGACGATGTATCGGTACGTTCGTGTGGGGGAACGGGCTCAATACCTCGTTCTTCAATGTCAATCCCTAGGCCACGTATCCGATGGGCCAGCGAACCAAGACGAGTCTTCGAAGCTTCGATCTCGCCATTAGCACCCCTTTCAGCGTCGTCCCGTTCAAAGTCGCTCTCACCGGCCTCAAGCTTGGAGGGTTCGACCTCGGGGCAAGAGTAGCCCTTCTCATCGATGACGGGCTCAACGGTTTTGGACGACATGACTAGTGATGGTATGTTGAGATGAGAGAAGCACTAATGTAGGGAGTCCCTTCACTGATCTCAACGTCCAAACCAGAAAAAAACCTTTCCATTCTTAGGAAGGGTTAAAATTCCCTTCTCAAATAATGTTGACCATCAAGTGTCGTCGACGGCCAGGCTTATCGCCAGGTGCGATATTTCTGCAATTGTTGTTCCCGGCTCGTGCGTAGATCCTACGAGCCTGAACGGCGCTACCAAAAACGGTGAACCTGATGAATAACTTTAAATTTAAGGTTTCGGGAAATTCCATTGGCAGTCAAATCACCAAAGCGATTGACGTGTACATATGTGCGTTTCCAATATTTTGAGGAGGTTGAAATGCCTCAGCCTCTAATGAAGCAAAAAAGCGCTGCTTCTCGGCGCGCATGCAATCAACAGGAGCAAGAGCTGTATAGCAGTTACCCTCTGAACTCCGGTTAAGAGCCAGGACCTTTCTTCGGAGCGTCGATGTTGTGGAATCGCACCTTCCATGCTTTAGGGACCAGGATGTTTATGCCTTCTCTTGAGGCTTTATGAGTCCTTGTTCGTTGGGAGACTCTAGGAGACCAGGTTGCTTGAAGCCATAGGGCATTCATCACGCAGTGACAGTATCATATAGTCGCATCTGCCTCTCCGTTCCTATTCTTAATTTCGTCGAATCTCTTTGCTGTACAAGGTGCAGGACGCCCCGAGTCATGGAGCCGTTCAGCTATTCCGAGCGAGAACGTGTAAGAAGGAAACTTATACACGATTCGATGGCCGCATATTTCCACCGCCTGCGTCAAGAACCAGGGTTCATCAATCTGGGCAGATCGGACCACCGAGATGTACGAGCACGGCTGTTTGCAGACGAACCACATCTAATCGATCATTACCCAAATGGCCGATACGTCTGGGGAGGTTGGCAGTTTGAAGTCCGTCATGATGGACTTCATTTCATGCCACTCGACCATCCAACTTTCAAGTCGCTGTTCGAAGAGAGTCCGTCTGGTGTTATTCCTAATCCGGCACAAGGAATCCATGTGCCAGCTGTGCCGCGAATGCTCCGACCAGTAAGGATCCCACAAGAGATATACGCGGCCGGGTCAAATTTCTGGGAGACGTACTGGCGACAACAGGCGCGACCAGGCGAATATGGCAAACCTCAAGTGCTAATTGATCAGGACGCGAGAGAAGAAGCACGAAGACGGAGTCAAGCAGACAGTCCTGGTCCCGGTCAGCTTCAACAGCCACATAGACAACCTGCAAACCAAAGAGGAGTTCAACCACGTTGCATGTCGGTGACGTGAAATAGACGTTTCCCGTCAATGCGATTTTGATATCAAATCATTCTGCCGAGCAGAAGTTTAAGCGGACTGTGGATCATTCCACTCCATATTTGTAGCATGCTTTGAAGTGCATCACGCTGAGATGACTTTATGACTTATGAGTTTGGGTATTTTTTTGTGCATAGCTCTTGATGGCTAAGAAGGGATGATGAATCTGACCTGATATTTTTTCTTGACGAAGCTGTTCTATGCGTATGTCTGACTGACTTGATGCCAGTCGTTTGACGTTGCAAAGTGTAGATCAAAAACACGACCACGACACGGTCTGATCGCGGAATACATATATCGAATGTACACCGCGTCTCTGCGCATGGAGATGACATCACCGGTATCAGAAGTATCAAAAGCACGTCTACCATCAAGCTAAGCAGCTGGCGACAGTCCTGGGTTTTCCTAGCAATCATGAATCCAGCAAAAACCATTTCCGAGCATAAAGCGGAGTTCATTCGGTCACAGGTCAGGATCCTCTCTGCGCCAATCGAACCAGCTGAGAATTGGAGGGAGTACGCATGGATTCCCAAGAAGAAGAGGAGGGCTGACGAGGAGGGAGGGGAGCATCAAGAAGACAATGACGATGAGGAGGGGGAGAGGGACATTCCCGATAAAGTCATCGGTGATGTTCTTGGGAAGTGTGAGTTTAGACCCTGAAATACAACAGACAGCGGCTGATCACCTCGAGACAGTCAATTCGCATTTGAAGCAGCATTCTCGTTCCATTTTCTCGACTCAGGCCACTTATCATGTCTCGAGGCAAATCGGCAACCTGTATTGGAAGCAGATTCAAGCTGATATCGAGATGAGGGGTGTTGATTCAGTCAGGCCATGGGAGATTGAGAAGGGTGCTGATTTGACAAGTGAGAGGTATGCTCGACCGCTGGGAAAGAATAGAGCTTGGAGCATAACTAACTCATTGGGTTCCGAAGCAACATATTGAGACTTCCAGAAAGGCCATGGGACGGAGATGTTGACGAGGAAACAAGAGAAAGGTGTGTGCCTTCATCCTCATTCGATCTAGACCATTCATGGCTAAACATCTTGCAGATACACCCATCTTCTCTCACAACTCAAAACACTTACGTCAACTCTCGAGTTCCTCCAGACCAGGCTAAACCAGCACAGGAAACTTGAATCGCTGCTCAAACTATTCGAACGCCCCCTAGAGAACATACAGCCGAATCTAGTCACGAGGGATGGAGAGTTAAGCGGGGAGATCGAGAAAATGAGGATGCTCATTGCAAAGGTCGTTTTGAAAATGGGAAGGGAGAGGAGGGAGGGAAGACTTAGGCCCAGTACCGACGGTGGTAGCGTTGGCACTGGCAATGGTAGTAGCGATGAACACGGAGCTGCAACTGCAGACTGGGAGGAAAATGCCAGGAAGAATAAGCTGGAGACGATCCTTGCTATGCCATGATGCATAGATCAGGGGCCGATTCAGTCTGATGTCGCATCCAAATCAGGACTATACTGTGTTAGGAGGCTCGGCAGTGCAGACGCAATGGCTTGAGGTAGAACAAGGCAGGACTCGGCATGAGATGGCATGATGACAGCATGGCACTGCCACCTTTGAGAATCACCATGGCCGTGTCTGCTCATGCTGGGGCAGAGTTTCATACGGGCTCTTCTGTCCCTGTCTGATCAGCCAGAATCCGAAACAGTGACTACACGGCACGAAACGACACGACGATGACGATGCCGATGACGGAGCAGCTGGATTCACGGCAGGAGACGGTCTTCTAGGTCATCAATTGTATCATTTCAGTGTATCCTTTTCTCCCTCTCTTGACTTTGATGTTCGGGCCTGGACCTGAGAGGCGAAAACTCGAGGAACGGGCGCGCCGCAAGCTTAAACCAGAGGCACAAAAGAAGCAAAAAAAACAACATAACGAAACGACCTCGCAACAAGCAACAAGCGACAAGGAGTATATAAGCAGGCGTCGTCAAAGTATAACCCCCTCCCTCACCTCCGTCTTCTTGCTCTCCCCCTCTATTCTCTTCATGCATCTTCCCTCCACCCGCCGCCCTTCTCGCCCATCGCACTCCTCCAGTGCCAAGCCCGACTTGACTGATCCGCCCAAGGAGGACAACGCCCGCAACGACGGCGACAATAACGACAACATGGCTGCTGCACGGAGGAGACCAAGCAACAGCAACGACTACGACGACCACGACTCGAGATCAGGCAGCTTCTCCTCTAAGGAAGATCGCAGAAAATCCCTCCAGAGCTTGCTGCGCCGTCAACAGGCCGAAACGGACTCTGAAAGCGCAATCGCTGCCGACTCTGATTCCGAGTCTGAGTCAGATTCTGAAGGAGACGAAGGCGATTCTACATCACCAGAGCAAGAAGCTTCTGGATCGTCATTGAACTCGTTGTCATCCTCCATCCCGCCCGGCGCAGCGACGTCAAACCGTCGCAGACGGCCCAGCTCGACCTCCGGCCCTAATCGTCCACCTAGACCCCGCGCGCCAATCATCCCCCCAAACCCTCCACGTCACCGTCGCGTGCGCTCAGAATCCGCGAACGACGAGTACGTACGCTTCCGATCCGAAGTCCTCGGCGCTGATATCCCCGCTGCAGTTGCTGCGAACAGTGAAGTGCCTATTTTACTCGCCAAAGAACTCGACAAGGCATTTTCTGGCTGGACTAAGAACACACCTGCCGGTGGCATCGGTCATCAAAGTGCTAGCGCTGCTGCTGCGTCGAGGAGAAACAACTTTCCAGGATTGAACACTGGGTTTGCCGGTGTGAATAGGGATATTGGCTTAGCCACCGCTGCCGGCCTGGACAGTACTCGCTACGGAGGTTCTAGGTTTCGTGGTAGCACCGCTGTTGGCAATTCTGGCGACGACGGCGCTTCAGATCCCGCAACTGGCATTGCTCCCTCCGCAATCTCGCGACCTCGAGCGTTACTCAATCTTCGAAGCATATCCGCGGACGACGTTTTGACTAGCCCCGATACGGCCAGCCATAAGTTCGGTGGATTTGGCGATTCTGGAAATCGTGATATAAGGTCGGGGTTGGCGAGGTATTTGAAACGTGATCCAGAGAGGCAACAGCGGGAACAAAGTGAGAACTCGGGTTCATTAGATCAGCACCATAATCAAGATAGAGACACATTTCAGTCACAACTCTCGAGCCAACCTGTTTCATCCCACACAGCTTCATTAAATCATACGCCTGGGTCGACAAACACTGGCTTGGAGGACAAATCTTCGAGAAACACACACACGGGTCCCAACAGTAGCACCATTTCCATCTCACATTCATCAACATCACTGTCAATCCCTTCATCCGGTCGATCAACGCCAAATATCTTTGCAGACAGAACAGAGAGGGGGTTCGCAAATATGAATTTACGGCACCAGAACGGATCAGTGATGGCCAATGGTATATGCCACGGCGGACCAGTTGGTGGGAATGGCAGCAGTGCTGGTATGAGTGGTGGAATGAGTGTTGGGGGAATGTCTCCTCGGCTCGCGCCTATCAACGGAGGGCCTGTGGGTGGTGGTTCAAGTGGTCCGCCGAGTGTTGCGGTATCTGCGTCGGGAATGAATAGTAACAACTCAGGAGCTATGAACATGCCGATGAATGCAGGACATCCTATGGATCTGAATTATCTGTACGAAATGGTGGCGGAGTTAGGGAATGTCTTGAGGAATAATAGAGAAATGACGAAAGGAATCGTCAATGGTGCCGAGGAGGTGATGAAGCGTGCTGCTGTGGAGGGAGCGTCACCGAGCCTGCCGCAGGCCAGTGGTGATATAGCAGGTATGTTCATGCCGTACGAGCGATTGGGATGACTGATTAAGGCTCACATCTTCTATCAGCTGCCCGGATAGCAGATTTAGAACGCGATCTTGCCCGTGAACGGGCCATAAACTCGACGCTTTTGACAGAACAATACGAAAACCTCGATTTGATTTCAACCTACGAACAATCACTTACTGAAGTCGTCGCTCAAATCCGATATTACTGCCAAAACCAGAACCTGAACTTTCTTTCACAGAAGAGGCATTACAACAAATTACTACAAGAAGAAAGAGACGCACACCTTCAAAGTCGACTTGAGAGGGACCACTGGCATAGCATGGCCCTTAGATGTGGAGAGATGGTAAGAGAGGCCTACAGGATCAGGTGTGAGGAGGAAGAGGGAAGTGTGCGAGTTGTGGAAGGACTACAAAACGAAGTCAGAGCATTAAGGGGTGCATTGGGCATGGAAAGGGAAAGGGAGGAAGATGAAACTGGTTGGGAGGTCTTGAAGGATTATAGGAGTCCATCCCAGGGGCCCAATTGAAAGATTGAGGCCGTACATGGACAAGTCCTTTACTTCTTGTCGCCTCCTTGGGTTCCTGATTGAGCCTGCAAGCTGATTCAAATGGATGCATTTTTACTCTTCATCAACTCATGTGCATATATCACGCTCATACATTTGCTCATATCGTTTTTCTTCGACAACCAGCATCGTCGCATCTTTTCCTTCCATACCACTTGGAGAACTCATTTGTTAGTAAGTCAACTACTTCATTCAGCCGAGTCTAATGAAACTTCAATCACCATGAGATTACGTGTACTGCAAGAAAGTCTGTCTCTTTTGAAGCAATGAAATGAACTCCAATTGCGTTATCCTGCCTTTCGGTACATGTTACCAATGGTGATCAGGTGCTATTTCTCACCGTGGTCGTGATATGTGGCATCTAGCCTGCACGTCGTCTCTACTCTCCCAAGCATATAAGAAGTGAGACAGCAGAGTCTGTAGTTTCAACATTATGAACGAAGTATGTATATTGTTGAGACGAAGAAACCGCAATATAGCATCAGAGTGTTACGACAAAGATTTGAATCAACCGTGCATTTTAAGCGAGCGTAGTTCTCCTATCTTTTCTGGTCCGTCGATCGACACACCGATCAAGCGATCCAGAACCATATTCTCTCCATGATGTTCCTAGGCTTATCGTTGGGCCAGGGACCATCCATAACTGCATCGAGAGCTGCCTTTCCGGTCCAAAGATCTGCCTGGCTGGATGAAACAAATGAGGTCCTCTTCACTATTCTCCAAAATGCATAGAGAACAAAATAAACTGCAACGCCGAGATAAGCAGTCAAAAAGTTAGTAGTGTTCCAAGGGCAGAATGCCGGGAAGCCATTGAAGAACACCACAACGCTGAAGAAGCACAATGTAAACCAACACGCGTATGGCTGAAAGGGAGCTTTGTAGTGCAAGGTGTCACGAGAGACTCCCTGAACATCCATTGCCTTGCGAAAGCGGATATAGGAAACGCAGACAGATATCCAGGTCATGATGTTGGCAACCGTAGTCAGATTCTGAAACCATGTGAAGACAGTGTTTGCCCCTGCACTGGTGGACATATAGGTGAGAAGAGAGATTGAAGCCGTAGCGAGGAGGGAGACCCATGGAACACCCCTGTCCATGAATGATTAGCGTCTAACATATTCATAAGGGATTCTCGAGAGGGTCGGAGACTTACCTTTTTGTACATTTCAAGAAGACTCTCGGCGCTTGCTTGTTTTGTGCCAGGGCGAAAAGGTACCGTGAGGCAACATACAAGAAAGCGTTGGCAGCAGAGAATGCCGACGTCAGCAGAACTGCATTGATGATCGATGGCAGCGCCGGAATACCAGCATTGTTCACAGCTACAACCCACGGTGACTGTGCACCGTTGGCCTTTCCATCCGCCTGGGCCTGAAGCAAATGTGGCTCGTCATAGGGAACGATCATTCCGACGATCAACGCACCGATCACATAGAAGAACAAGATACGCCAGAAAACTCTGCGCACTGCCTTAGGAATATTTCGTCGTGGGTTCTCTGCTTCACCGGCTGCGACAGCGACAGTCTCGACACCCGAGAACGAAAATGCAGCTTGGATCAATGTTGAGAACCAGCCAAGGAAGCGTCCCTTATCACCTTTTGCAATGAACTCCCTCATAGCACCAGGGGTATTCCAATATCTGAAACCGATTCGATCATACCGGGGACCGACACCGCCTAGATCAATGCAGAGACCGCAGATAATCAAGCCGAGAATGGTCACGATCTTTACACTGGCGAAAATGAATTCTGCTTCACCGTACACTGAGACGGCAAAGATATTCAAACATAGGATGAGGACGATGCATATGGAGATCCAGGCTGCGACATTTATTCCTTCTGCACCTGGCCAGAATTGTATAATGATTGATGCAGCTGAAATCTCGACACAGACCGTCATAGCATTCGCGTACCAATTCTGCGGCGATGATCATCAGTTCTTTTCTTTGCAGGGGTAAAGGTGGAAATATTGCAATGTGCGAACTTACGTTCCAACCAACGGCAAAACCCATAGCTTCGTCAACATATCTGCAGCAAAATTGTGGGATGGCACCAGGTAGTGGAAGCCATGTACACATCTCTCCCAATGAAGTCATCTGGGGGTCATGAAACGTTAATCATGGACGCATAGCGGGGGAGGCGAAATGCCCTACCATTCCATTGATGGACACCCCCACGATAGTATATGCTAACAGGATACTCAATGGGCCGCCTTGGGTCAAGGCTTCACCAATACCCAAGAAAAGGCCGGTTCCAATCGTGCCACCGAGGGCAATGAATTGGATGTGTCGTGCTTTGAGACTGCCCTTTTGGTCAGAAAAGGGGCTCGGATAATTAAAGGACAAGGGCTGATTTGTGTCTTGACTAACCCTCGAGTTACATAGCCAAGTTCCTCGTGCTCAGCCTTATTGCCATAGACGCTGTCTGCCTCCGTTGCAGGGGAAGATTCAGACACAGGCTCTATCTTGCCTTCCTCAATGTTGTTTTCTGTCATCTTGCTGGAAACTGTCGTAAAGACTCGGTTGTTAACATTCACGTCTGATTTCACATATAGCTCAGCTCGCGAAGTGGTCATATAATTATATACCTCTTGTTGAGGGAAATGGAGACAATAGAAAGCCACTCTCCCCGGCCTAGTCTGATGTTGTCTAAGCGTTGCTTGACAGCTGTTGGGTCGTCCACCCTTGTCAACCCCTGAGCGAGCAGGGTTTTGCACGCACGCGTTAGGTTGGAGATGTATTTGTTTTGGATTCCCCGTCTTCTGAACCTCCCTGGAAGTCTCTTAGTTTTTAAATAAAGTGATTAAGCTTCACGATACCAAACAATTGTCATTCCTGCAGCAGCTTTAAAAACACCAATTCGATCGATGTAGCTATAACCCCTTACCCTTCTTTGATTACGGGCTTGCAGAGATAGGCCCGTCATTGGCGTTAAACCGATGTAACTCAAGAACGGTGTCGTACAGATGGCCATAGTCCAGAGACTCCAGGAGTTTGATCCCTTATCTGCATCGCCACATGCTGTGCCTTCGAGAGTAAAGAGTGGAGGCTTTGATATCGCTCTCTTGCTTGCATGGCTAGCCCGAACTAGCGTTGCGTCGCGGCGCGCAGCCTGAACCGCTTCAGCTCAAACAGGGGCAAAGCAGACGGGCTGCTACCCTCAGCCAAACAAGCCTGTCCCTCCATATGGAATACTGTACTATCGGTAGATATGTAAGGCGAGACTGTATACAGATACAGCACGCTGTCATTCTGTTCGGAGCAGTGCATGATGCATGGTCTCAGTGTCTGAGATCTCTCTGGATGACCGAGAGTAACTTCTGCACTCTTGAATGATAATATTGACTGAATGCGTCCGAAACTCGACAGAAGTTAAGTATTGTTCATGCTTGACATCTATTCTTCTGTACCATTGTAGTGGTGAGGTTTCGAAACTTCTCAAAAGCCGACCCCTGTCCTTCTCTCATCCTTGGAGGTTGAGACGCCACATCCAGTCGTGTAGAGGGCGCGGAAGAGGTGACCATGGTAGCGCCTCTGTGATACCCTTGATAAGGCCACCTGATAAGGGCGACACGGGTGCTGCTGTTCTTGATATCATTTGGGCAGAAGATAGACAGTTGAGATTTTCTTGATAGCTTCTTGGGATATCCACATTGTATTATCTGAGTGAAATTAAGTTATCAGTGCTCAACGTGCAGCCTGGCCGGTGGAAAATTGGAGAGTGAGTGGGACAATTTGAAGATCTTAAACCTGATGTCGATCATCAGGCCATCCAAGGATGGACAAGTGCTCGCTGGCGTTCCGCTTGCGATGGCTGCCAACTGCATCGACAATGTCTTGATTCAGTCCATGATCACCTTGACGCGGCATATTCTGAGATGGAAGCCAACAGTTGCAATGAACAACATCGCAAATTGGCTTGTGACTCCATGGAACTTCCTGTGAGCTACTCCTTGGCGACGGTCTGCGCATCTCCGTGCTGCGTTCAATGTCTCGTTCCTCGTTTACCCGAGGCGCCAAATGCTAGATCTGAATCAACAGTACTCACCAGTAAAGGGGACAATTGAGGGCGTATGGTCCCTCCTTCTGATCTCAATGTATACAGCATGAGTTTACGGATGAGCATAACGGACAGATCAATATCATGCCAGTGAATGTCGGTGATGCTTGGGACAGAGGAGAACATGGCATTCGGTAATGTGAGGGGGCCGAGAGCAATGTGAGATGGGTCATGAATACTTCCATGGGAACATGATGCGACGACATCGATTCCCAAAGCCCCTGGACACAGTAAGGTAGGCGAGCATCATGTTCGGGCCAGCAAGGAATGACAATATCTGCTGACATGCTGCAGATCTCCTATTGTTCTCTCGAGACCACTCTACGGCGTGATCAATGGCTCCTCTTTGCAGTTGGGGGACGAGAATGTATATATCCTGCATTGATGTCCATTGTCTTGGATGACTGCCTCCACTGTCCTGTTGTCTTTTGGCCCTCTTGCTCTGTAGCGACTCTTGTCTCGACCACTTCGATTGCCTCGACTCTTTGTTGGTCAAGAAATGCTTCTTCGGGGGTTTGGAAAGAGATTCCAGCATTTGCAGCGAAGTCCCTGTCGACAGCGGAATGGTCGCCCTTGCGACCAGCAGCATCTCCAACGAAGATGCTTGCCTCCAGATCGAGCTCATCTTCAATATTGAAGCCATTGGCTCCCACAAGCTCATTCCACATTCCCCGAGATGGTTTGCGAAAACAGTCATCCTCCGTCGCGGCGTAGACCATCATGGGCAGATCCAACGCCTCAATGACACCGGACAGCCGCTTCTTGAGATTGGTTAGGCTCTTGGAGTCCGGTTTTCTGTCAATAAGCTGCTTTCGAACACTGACAGCTTTCTGGTTTGTAAGAATTGCTAACAGGTAGCCATGACGGTGCAATTCTTGCAGTCGTGATGGTATCGATGGAGACCACCACGTCCAGTCATCGCCGCTGCGAGCGTACTTGAACCCTGACTTCGTTCTGACCAAAGTCCCGTCGAAGTCGAACGCTACTATGCGTCTCTTGATTCTCGCGGCCTCGTCTTTAGCAGCCTCAATTTCAGTCTCGCCTGAGGATGTTGCGGTGTCTTCCCTGTCAGTTGGGACGCCAAACCTGCCACACAGACATGTCTGCTTAACCACGCTCCAAACGATTTGACCCTTCGTCGTCTCCGGCTTCTCTGTCTTCTCCCTTTGCTTCTGTGTCACGGGCTTGAAGAAATCCTGAAAGGTCTCTTTCTTCATTTTCACCGTTTCAGCCTTGCGTCGCTTCAGTGGCGGCGGTGAAATTTCCCGATCAGATGGGATTCTCGAAGCCATGTTTGCTATTGGCGCGCGATGCAACAACACCGACATACAACGAGCTATTCCCTGTCTCATAGTCCCATGTTGAGCGCAAGAACAGCGTGACGAGCTGAGCTGTTGCAGCAAAT
The DNA here is from genome assembly GCA_024244615.1 of Ascosphaera pollenicola. Taxonomy (NCBI): domain Eukaryota; kingdom Fungi; phylum Ascomycota; class Eurotiomycetes; order Onygenales; family Ascosphaeraceae; genus Ascosphaera; species Ascosphaera pollenicola. Next base: position 3,198 of record JAGYIB010000033.1, on the reverse strand, counting down.
CACAGGTTGTGGGGAGCCCAGGCGGTGGATGAGCGGTGCAGGGACAAGCAAGAGTCGCCTTTGAGAGTCTTCCTGACGGGCCTCTTGCCGCAAAGCCTTGTCTGCCGCTCTGTCCAAGGCAAGAGCAGGGAATTGAGAGATCAGAGCGTGATTCATCATGGCGTGAATTCATCGCCGTCAATCATTCGTCATCAATACCAATATCGGCATGCCCAGTGTCTACACCAGCGAAGATCGCCATGTCTTCTAATCCCAGCTTGGATGATGTGCCTCCTCCTAGGTATGGTCCCTTGATCAAGAACAACTCCCTTCATATCTGCATACTGACATGATGAGTTCTGTAGTAGCCCTCCATCGTACGAACAAGGCACGTACACAGATTCGGATGCAGCGGAAGATTCTCTAGTCATTGGCATGGTTGGAGAGATACACTCCATTCTTGTGACCGTCAAGGTGCCCGTTACAGACCCGTCTTCTGCTACTACAGGCAGGACGCTAATTTCTGGCGCTGCCATTAGTCTGCTGCGGACCTCAAACTTGTACGCGGCGATGATCATCTGATTGTTTCAGTCGCTGGCCCAAATCCGGACATCATCCACTTGTCCGGCTTGGTCAAGGAGTACTGCTTGACGGTCAAGCACATACGGCATGGACCAGCTCCTCTCGAGGCGATTGTGGCTAACATCCACGAACGCGGGCAACGCTACGTCTTTCAAAGTCGTTTACGCGTCTACGGAGAGGGAATGCTCATTTCAGGGGCCGATGATACAGGACCTCATCTATACCATGTTGAGCCTTCTGGCTCGACATGGAATTTGCCGGTGGCTGCAATCGGTCCAAATAGTCATCTGGCAAGGCACTATTTGGAACGGAACCTGATAGACATCTCAAATTCTTCTCCGTTGCAGCTTCTCGATCATGGTGTGCGAGCAATGCGAGAATCTTTGGGTCGTCCGGTAGTTATGGACGATCTTGCTTTGAGCATCGTTGGTTACAATGTAGACACGAAAACGATGTATGACGCTAATATTTTCAAGGGGTCCGAGATCTCTGACATTCTGATATGATGAAGGCAAGACCCTCAAAAATTGAAGGCGGTTTGAAGATACTATTAGGTGAACGGTCGTGTTTGACCAGGACAGGTCTCATGTTGTTAAAGCAGCATGCTGCTTTCCTGTTTTCAGTCAAGACCCCCATTGATGGGGGCTAACTATCTTAATTATGCCTTCTCGGGCCTTGAAACCGGTTATACCATGTTATTGACCGGTCCATGATCACGCAACTTGATAATGCTCCTTCTCCGTTGACATTGTTCGACTCTCTGTACTTGGACTCCAGAGCGCATTGTTGCATAGTGCCTTCAGGGGTGAGCAGACCCAGGGGTACAACGACATACTCCAATCGTGCATGAAGTTCTTAGGTGCAATCATCGATAAGGGCGTACATTGTCAAATTCCTACCATTCACCTTTCAATCTTTATCCGTAGAATCCAATCCAATTGGCGCGCTGACTTTCATAATTAGATCTCAAATGGGCGCAGATTCTGGGTTTCATATCCGTACATGAACCGTGGATCCAACCATCATGCACCCTCAACGAAAAGAATGATTGTAGCTCTAGCCAACTAATGAGATATTGAAATCATCCAATTGCAGTTCTACAAAGTAAAGTTCGGGGGAAGAGACTTCATAGAATTTTCTTCATTTCATTGACAATGTTACATGCCTTAATATTCATGAGATCCCAAAAACATGCAATAACGGGTATCCATCGCGTGAAGTCGAAGTCAAGAACGGAGGCAATTCGCCAGGGAGGGATCTGACAATGCAGATCAGAGATATGTCATCCAGAGGGTTGAGGCCTTGTGAAAGCATGCAAAGAACAAATGAAAAGAACAAAAGTACTCTGTACAAGATCAAGATAATTCTAAGGTGGGGTCGGCAGCGTATATCACTCATTGTTCGGAATCATGGGCACGGGCAGGTTTGTAAATGAGGAAATGGACGCCGGCGCCTCAGGGTTGCTGTCGCCGAGTGTCATCCAATCTAGACCCTGAGGTGTAAAATCACTTGCTCCGTTCAAATCAATCTTGCCCATGACATCAGCATTGAAGTCAAATTCCGGGTGCATGCCCATATCAGTGCCAACGAAGAAATCACCGGCGCTGTCGTCGAAATTGATCAACGCATCGAGATCGTTAGGAGTGATGTCCACATCTTGAGCCAGCGTCCTGAACGCATTCAGGTCCTGCGCCTCTAAGTCAAACTCTGCTGACGGTGTAAATGTGCCAGCCATGCCGTAGGACTTCCCAGGTGATGTGCTCATGTTCGATATGGCCGTAGAAGCAGCACGGGTTGCAGATGTAACAGGATTCGTCAGGCCCGGAATACCAAAACCCATCGAGCCCACGTTCCCCTGATTGTTCAGCATTTGCAAATTCATTGCAAATGGCGACTCTGACGAGAATTGATCATGCTTCTCAACATGGTTTAGGGGGTTGATGTTGTTGATACTTCCATTCTCACTTGGAACAGACTGTGGTGGGGTTGCTGTTGTAAATATACCGTCATTTCCATTTTGTTCTAGATGATCCAGCCCCGGAATGACAGGTGTGGGAAAAGTGGGCTCTGGCTGAAAAGAAATTTTCAGGGGCGGCCGAGCTTGTGGGTCTTCGGCAGCGAGGTCAGGAGGCGGAGTTAAAGACCCACCGTTGGGAAGGCGTGCGCCTTGTGGTGGAATCGACATGTTGTTCTGTGTCGAAGCAGCATGTCTTGGATCACGGTCCGTTTCCACACCGTTAGCGGCGAGATTGGCCCGACGATCACCGACATTTCCACTTGCATTGGCCCCCACTGTGCTGCCATTTGACGAATTCGTGTTTTGCTGTTGCTGTTCTTGAGGCGAGGACGAAAGGTTAATGTCTGCTTTGCGAATCGCAGCTTCTAGAAATTGTGACGCGAAGTCTGCAGAGAAGTAGATTTCTCTCAAACGCTGAAGGATCTGCATGCACTGGTAAAACCGGCTCAAGCTGGCTTGCCGCACAGTTGGATTATTGCATTTGATGTCGAGCAAGTGGATGATCACGGCAGGGAGGAGGACCGTGATGCCCGTCGTAGGAAGGGAGTTTATTTCGGAGATTTGACACCTCTGCCAAGTGTTTCTGGGCGTTGTTCTTAAGAACCTTGACCTTCGAATCA
>JAGYIB010000032.1:0-22778 GCA_024244615.1 Ascosphaera pollenicola | reverse complement strand
CTGACGTGTCTACTTTTAATCTCTTAATAGGGGGCGTTGGAAAAAGCTGTCTAACGGGTATGTCCAATACCAATGCGATCAAGCGATGAATCCTTTCCTTGCATGCATGCTAACATATTACTGACTGCAGCCCAATTCGTTCAAAATGTCTGGATTGAAAGTTATGATCCAACAATCGAAGATTCCTACAGAAAGCAGATAAACGTTGATGTGAGTTTCTTGCCTTGCTACATTAACAAATGCTTGTGGTAGCCATATTAATGATCTACTTATTAGGGTCGTGAATGCATACTAGAAATGTAGGCTTCTATTTCAGTGAAAATGGACGCCAATCTAGATTGATGTACTAATCTAATCTGGATAAACAGTCTAGATACAGCAGGGACAGAACAATTCAGTATGTCACTCTCTACATATTCAGGGCCGCATTACGATGCATCCACTAACATCAAGCTCAGCTGCAATGCGGGAACTCTATATGAAACAAGGACAGGGCTTCCTCCTAGTCTTCAGCATAACAAGTCAATCCTCACTCAACGAACTCGCCGAACTACGCGAACAAATCATACGCATCAAAGATGACGAGAAAGTACCACTTGTCATCGTCGGCAATAAGTCTGATCTCGAGGAAGATAGGCAAGTACCCCGATCTACAGCTTTCGCATTATCGAAGGAATGGGGTAACGCGCCATATTATGAAACTAGCGCACGAAGGCGCGCGAATGTGAACGAGGTGTTTGTTGATCTATGTCGACAGATTATCAGAAAAGATATAGAGCAAAGTCCGGAGAGTAACAAGGAGTACCTGAACTCGCTATATTCGAGAAAACCGGGAGCAGAGAAAGGACCAAAACGATCGAAAACGTCGACATTTCGCCGAAGAAAGGGAGGTGGTTGTGTTATACTATAGTCGTCATTCTGTCTTCTGTTGGGGTTCTCCTTTTAACTCCTAGTTCCCTTTGGTCCTTTCCTTTCAGTTGTGGTTTTCCTATACCTTTTTTCCGTTGATTCTAATATCGTGTGTTTTCATTATCCAATACCCGTGTTCGTTATACCGGATGTGCGTTAACGCTGAAGTCAGCCTCTTGTTTACTACTACTAGTACTCCGTAGGCGTGAACACAAACCCCCGAAAGCCACAGAGCATGGAACAAACGTGATAAACCGTGTGCAAGTATGAATGAGAAGTATAATAAGTCACATCAGACACTTGCATCTCGGTCCAAAGAGTATATGCGCTATGTAACAAGATGATATCAAAGCCAGCAACCAGTGTGAAAGCACCTCAAGCAACTTGGGACATGAAATGGTTGGCGAGTATGTATATCCTGGCATTGACGTTACGGGCCGCCGAAGAAGTCAGGAGTGCGAAGGTTGATCCGTGCGATCAGATATGCATGGTTCAGACGGGTGCTTCTCAAGCTGGTACATTCTGTAACATGTCATTTGTTGACCAACCTCAATACATCATTCTCGACAATGGCGTGGGGAGAGGACAACTGCAGAATCTGAGGATGACTGCAAGGTGGACTGAGGACTGCGAAGTTCTGCATGATATTTATCTTGGTATGCCACAATATAAGTCTGCATTTCCCACGATATCTCTCGAGTGTTGAATCGCATAGACACCAATTCGCCTCAATCATGGTCCTCCTAACACCTTCTGCGGTGTCAACTCTGGTATCTACATCAATTATCCTGGTCTCGACAATTGTGCTGTTCCTGGCTGGCTATAAAATACAACAGGACTCCATTCAGAGTCTTCAGAGACATCTTCGCGAGGAAAGTCAAGACTACTACGCAAATTACGGCAACCCAATTCTCAATGGTCGACAGAGAGACGCAACCAGCGATGAAAGTGTTGCCGATGACGATCAGCTTCCACAAGTTTATTTTCCTTCTCGAAGTGCGTCCAGAGTTGCTGTCCACAGAGGCCAATCGACCGAGAAGAAGAAAGCGCATCTGCAGCTGCTCAATCGCCCTAGCACCACTGATTTCTGCTCTGCCCTTTTATACTTTGACCTGCTAGCGAGTAATGGCAGCATCGAGTCCGACCACGTGCTGATATATCCAGCATCCGTTGAGACAAGGATGTCAACGAAGGATGTCTATGATATCCTGAATCGGCTTCGGACACGAGACGTGATTCTCCATGCTGTTGATGTGTCAGGGGCCTGGGGGCGGGCTCCGGCAGAGTCGAAAATATTGGAGGCAGCAGCAACGGATTTGATCACGTACGACCAAATCTTCTACATACGAGCTCCCGGTATCATCCTAGATGTTGAACATCTGGACAATTATTTTCTCGCGAAACCAATGACGCCTGACGAACTGCTGAAAGAGCGCAAGAAGTATGAGAAGGGCATGGGCAACTCAGATTTCATCGACCTAGGACAAACTTGGCTCACTTCGCGCCTCTCGATGAGTATGTCGCAATTGCCTGCTGCTTTCATGACCAGTCGACATCATAGATCCGATGGACGGTCAAACACTCGGGCCTATGTTCCGTCTGCAGAAGTCAGACGCTCATTCGTGGTGCCGTCATCGAAAGTGTCTCGGAGAATGATGGAGGATGGGAAGAGACCAGCATACGCATACTTTGAACGAGATGAGGGACAAAGGGTGAGAGGGAATGAGTATTTATACGAGATGTGGAGAAATGAATTAACAAGAGTGTGTCCTGAGACTTCACTCGACGACTGATAAAAAGTCCGGCGGACAAGGTTTAAGGTTTTATCGAAGGAGTCACCGAATCTATTGCGTAGGCAATGAGCACGATGAATCATGACGAGAGATACATATCAGTCAGTCAATAAGTTTCATAGATATTCGCAAAATATATATATGAATGGAAGGAGACGACAGGAAAGGAATAAGAAATAAATGATAAGAAATGGTGACGTAAGGATTAGCAAAAGAACATCAATGGTATCATATAGAGAAAATGCACTGGTGCGTGATATATGACGTTGGCAGTAGGGAAAGGGTCTGAAGGGCAGTTATTGCTGCATGGGAGTAACCTCATATCCGAGAAGTACTTCAGTCGAGAGGCCTTCCCAGCCCCTGTTACCACCGGCAGACAACATGAACCTGCAGGCCCTATCAAAGTAAAGTTGAGATACGACACCTGTCCTGTGGCCCGGAACGATGAGGAAAGGGACTTTCGTATGCTTCGATGAAAGATCTGCTTGTGTATCATAGAGACGAAGGATATCATGGGAAGCACTAGAATTGATGATTAGCACCCGGTGACAGCCCTGAGAAGGAGCGATAAGGAGGTGATGTGGATGGGTAACTTACCAGATCAAATGTCTTCCATTTGGCATAGCTTTCAGCGCCGTGACAGCACCACTGCCTTGTGGAAATTTGAATGTTCGAGTCGGCTCTTGCAAGTTTTTGTGTAAGCTATACTCCTCCACAGTTCCGTTTCTTCGTCCAGCATATATAAAGTTTCCATCAGGCGACCAGCAGGCATTCATACACCATGGTGGTGCAAGCTTTGGATGAATTTTCGAGACCGGCTCTAGTTGCCGGCGATCCCATATGCGAAGATTTCCGTCAATGGAGGATGAAAGAAAGACGTGGTCTGAAGTAAGGGAGGCATCTCTAGAATTATCATGTTGGGACGAAGCTGCACGCTTGTTTGTGGGTTCTTCTGCGTGTGGAAGATTCGCACCATTGGCGTGCGGTGAAGCATCTGGTGTGCCCCAAAGATCCCTTTGGGAACCGTCTGCTTGTTCGCTGCTTTGCTCTGGCCTAGATGGGCCAGTATCCTCGCCTCCGGCTGAGCTTTTGCGCCGAGGGCCAATTTGATTTGTTGCGGTGTCTTTTTGGTTTGATGTACCTGAGTTATTGGGACCATCTGCAGGATTGCTTGTGAAGTCGGCATCGCCGAACATGTCATCCGCCTCACCGATTGCATCGACGTCACCAAAGAGTGAATCACCACCGCCACTGAACAATGAGTCCGCTGGAGATCCAGCATCACCACCCGCATCACCATTGGCTTGGTTGTTATGATTATTATCTTGAAGTAGAGTGGGTTCTTCTGCTGGAGCAGCATTATTTGACCAGAATGTTTCAGTGGCTTGTGCTTTAGAGTCAAACACTGGAATAGGCAAGTTGGACTCTGGTCGAATTTCGATAGAAGATATCTGGCTTGCGAGTGAATCGTACACGCGTGTCGTTTGCCCCGTGTTTAGATCCCAATCCATGATCTTTTTGTCCCAGCCACCAGACAGTGCGCATTGTTCATTGCTCGTTAACTGCAATACTGACACGGCGCTTGTATGTCGTTTCAACGAAGCGATCTCTCGCGCCTCTTCGTGCCTCAGCATCTGTAGTCGGATATTTCCATTCTGTAGGCCTGTCAAAAGCCACATACCCTCGCTCTGAGCTGCCAAGGAGTAGACTGGCGCCATTTGACGTCCGTTCATGTTCTCCCAATATGTCATCAACGCCCCGGCTTTGATGACGCTATCGACGAACGGATGTCGTTGCGCAACGGTCAACATGATTTTACCGTTGACGGTTTCAACCCAATTATATTTGCGAACAAAACCGTCAGAACCACCACTAAACACCCAGCGCATGTCAGCCGTAGCAGTGAGAGCATTGACTGAACAGCTATGAGGAGCGGCTATTGTTGGGGCAATATCGTATGTTGCAGCGGACAGGGCCTCAGGCCGTATTGAGGGGTGAAGCAAAGAGTAGATGTCAGGGGCGCCCTCCCCGGCTGACTGGCCCGCGGCTGCCGTGGTCGCAGGGGTCTGCGTGCCTCGATCATGGTCTCTCTGATTTTCTGATGCCATGCTAGAATTGTCAGGACTAGCGGCTTCGCCCCCTTCTTGCTCAACCTCACCGTCGAGCTCCATCTCATCCTGGTCTGGGACAGCATCATCCACATCGTTGTCGTTATCGTTTTCATTGTCGGAGAGCTCATTTTGGGATCCTATGGAAGCGCACAGTCGAGCAGATTAGCGTGTGTACGGGTGTAACGGTGCAAAGGGGAACATGAACCCGGCGACGAAGAAGGGTCGATTGCCCATCCGTCTCTCTGGATGATCATGTATCTGGGAGCAAGCTTTGGTCTATCGAGCCAAATTGAAAGGCGCAGACTACCTACCGGCAAGGTCGCGATCATCGTCGTCCTCGTCTAGGGACGCCATTGTCGCTCGAGTCAAGCTTGGACTGCAGCACGTCGATATCAAGAGTGGACTCGGAATTTGGTGCGTTTGTATAGATCTCTATCTAATGGGTACAGTATGTACGGATATGCACTGTAGGTGTGGCATATGGACAGACGACTCGTCGCACCATTATTTGCACGGAAAAAGAAAATATGTGGCGGTAGAGAAACGCGGGCCTTGGATCGCATTTGCGCATCAAGAATGCTCCATAATCGTCGTCGACGTCGTGAAGGTCGTCAGTACCGTTGACAATGGACGGTGCGCGCAAGTTGCTTCCTTACGATGGACGTTGGGTTCCTGATACATACCCTGCAGTTGTAATATACCGGCGTATTCTGGGTATATGGTAGATACGATATGCACCTGTATGCGACATACAATATACTGCCATATAGAAGATACAGTCTGTCCCGCTATATGATGGAAATTACCCACATCCTATCCTGGAATATCATGGCTCGACATGGTATATGCTACGATATGCCAGCACAGACCAAGACATCAACTTCATAAACTTCATACTACATATGTACGCGACGCACCCTGCCCGCGTTGTTTTCGTTCGCTCTGCTTTTTGATCTGCTTGCTGATTGAGGTTCTTGTGCATAACAGTGTTGCACAAAGAACAGCAGACGCGCAGGACCTGCTTTTGGCTCAGGACGATCATCGCTGAACTGGTTGTTGATGACGATCTAATTGAACCCTTGAGGAGAAACAAACACGCATGATCCGGGTTGAGGCCTCCACTTAATTCATCGAATCGCATCTGTGATCTGCTCATTCCAGAGCCAACTCCGGAGCGGACCCTGGCGCGTCCCATGGTGCATATCAGGAACCAATTGAGCGTGGTGGACACCCTGATGCTTTGATCGCGAGCCCTTGAGACCGCACGGCGTATTCGAAGCTTGCTACGAGCCTTGCAGTATAAACAAGGAAGAAGGTGCAAAGAGTGAACATCACATCGCGTAGCCCTCAAGAACTCCGTTTACCAACATCAGGCTTGATATCATCTGCAGGAAGAGCACATCAACTACATAACAGTTGAGTTGTGGGTGTCACCTCGCAATCGGCATTTGGGCACCGCCTCGAGCACATCGGAACTTTTCTACCAAGCGCGCACACGTCCACGATCGCTATTGTGTGGCATTGATTCGGCATAGATAGACCTTTTCAGCAGACGAAAGCGTATCTTTGTCTCAGCTACGGCGGATAGAAGCGGGCTACAAAAGCTTCTGGATCGCCGCGATCCTTGTGAACCTCAAGTGTTGTTCTACAAACTTCAGAGGAAGATGCCAGATTGCGAAGGGTGCATTTTGTTACCACTCTCATAAAAACTGATCTTGGACTTGCTCAACACTTCAGACATACTCGAACGTCGAAAGCACCGGAAAGATTGAGCTCCATCTTTTGCAGAATGCCATCCAAGAGATCTGGGAAGACGCAAAAGCTTTCCCGTTTCATAACCCAGGACGAAAACACCTCCGGCGACTTTCAGCTTCCCCCGATCCAGAAATATGTTGCCAACAAATCAATCAGGGAATATGGAGGACTCACTACTACGAAAACGGCACTTTTCGCCTCTGCACGGGGGCGCATCTCTCCTGCTGCCAATTCGGAAAAGCCAAAGCAAAATGGCACAAACAATCAGTTCGATGCACTAGCTGAACTCGCCCAACCGCCCTCAATGAAAGGTTTGCGACTTGGAGACGATGGGCGTGGTGTTGCGAACGGGGCTCAGTGCTTTGTTGTCACAGCAAAACCAACCTCCCAGGGGGATACAGAGAATGATGAGCTTTCAACCCCGAAGACGCCATCTGAACCGAATGCCGAACTAACAGCTCGAGACCAAGAAATCCTTGAGGAGGCCGCAAGACTTGAGCAACAGCAACTGGATAGTTGCGACATTGACGATGCCTGGCAATGCAAATCTGAGCTTCCTTCATCAGATGAAATCTTGCCTGAAGATGATGTGCAGGTCGACATAGTACCAAATCTCATTGACGGGGCATGGGAATCGAAGGAGGCATACTTGAAGGCTCATTACGATCTCTGCAGGGAAGATGCCTTAAGCCCTCTGATTGATGCAGTCGCCGAATTGAAGGCTAATCCCAAAATGGATGACAACTGGAAAACATGCATTTATGATAGGGTACAGCTGCCCACTCTACCCTGCATTTACATTTCACTGACTCGAGGTTCTAGGTCTTCTTCACTGGTGTGACCTATTCACAGATGGGTCTCGCAATGCGTGCTACATTCTCCAGCCTCAAAGCTCAAAAAAACATTCTTTGGGAGTATTCCTCCCGTCTCATGTCTGGAGACATCGTTGCAATTTCTCCAGTTGAGGACTGCTTTCGGACCACGTGCATTATCGCTGTAGTTGCAGCTCGGCCGCTTGAGGGGGTCAAGAAAACCCCTCATGAGATTGACCTTTACTTCGCCGATCCCGCACAGGCAGAGCTTGATCCTCAGCAAGAATTCATTATGGTTCAGGGAAAAACCGGTTACTTCGAGGCATACCGACATGTATTAACGTCCCTTCAGAGGATGGGCAAAGAACGGTAGGTAGTCTGAAACGGCGACGTGCGTGGTCGTAATCCAAGCCAGCTGCTGATTTTAACAGATTTGAATTCTCGAAGTATATCTGCAGTCTGAACACGAACATTGAGGTCCCCATGTACATTGAAGAGAACCCCTTTTTCGACATGTGCGAACTATATGGGCCGGAAGACCTTGAGCACAAAAAGGTCGATGTATTGAATGACTGGCCCTCCTGTCCACCTAGTCTTGACGATACCCAATGGGAGGCGCTGAGATCGATGCTCACAAGAGAACTTGCCATCATCCAAGGTCCACCAGGAACTGGAAAGACGCATGTCTCCGTCGTTGCATTAAAGCTTTTACTCTCACGTCAAACTGACGAGGGTCCGCCCATAATCATTGCAGCACAGACAAACCACGCATTGGACCAGTTGCTTCGGCACGTTGCTGAGTTTGAGAGTAATTGGATCAGATTGGGAAGCCGAAGTAAGGATTTGAATATCAAGAAAAGAACCCTATTCAATATTCGCAAGAAGATGGTTACACCACCTATGGCCGAAGGTCTTCTAGGCCCTGCCATGAAGAAGCGAAAGCAACTACAAGGCGAGATCAAGGAGTTGCTATCTCCATTCTCCATCGACAAGTCAAAATCAATCTTACCTGCAGGCTTCTTCCGAAAGCTGGGGTTGCTAAGTGACAAGCAGTATGACTACCTTGTTCGAGGCATGAATGATTGGGTTTCATCAGTCAATACAGACGATGACCCGCTCCCCACGTGGCTCAACGATCAAAAGAAAAAGTTCGAGGTCAAATACAAGGAATCAAGTTTTGGCTTTCCGGAAGATGAGGTGGATCTGGAATACGAACAGTTGAAGGAGCTTGAGGCGGAACAAGGCATCGATGAAGAATTCGACGAAGAGCTGAAGGGTGATTATGTTCCTCTAATGGAAGGTTTTCAGGGGTATGTGAGCACTAAGCGCAAGAGATCATCCCCACAGGAGTATTTGAAGCGTGAGACAAACTTATGGAAGACGCCCGATAACCAGCGTGGTGCTATATACAACTTTCTTGCACAGGAGGCGAAGAAGATCGTTCGGGATAAGTTCCGCAGATTGTATGATGAGTATCAAAGGATCTGCTACCGAATCAAGCTGGGGAAGTTTGAACGCGACGAGCCGCTGCTGAAAAGTGCAAAACTCATCGGCATGACAACAACTGGTCTAAACAAGTATCGCGCACTCATCCAGTCGCTCAATCCACGAACAATTTTGATTGAGGAAGCCGCAGAAGTCATCGAAGCGCCTGTGGTAGCATCCTGTTTCGATTCTCTGGAGCATTTGATTCTCGTCGGCGATCATCAACAACTTCAAGGTCATTGTACCGTACAAGAATTGGAGGGAGAGCCTTACTATCTGAACGTCTCGATGTTCGAGCGTTTAGTCAAGAATGACATGCCTTTCAACACACTACTTCGTCAGAGGCGTATGGCCCCTCCTATTCGCCAAGTGATTCAACCTATCTATCCCAAGCTCAAAGACCATGAGGCTGTATTGAAACGCGAGCCAGTTCCTGGGATGGGTGACTTGAGAACCTATTTCTTCAATCATTTCTGGTACGAAAGTATGGACAGCCTAGCGTCCAGATACAATGATGGCGAGGCAAGAATGGTTGCGATGTTCTACAAATATCTACGGAGCAATGGCATTGAGAATCAGGACATCACTGTTCTTACTTTCTACAATGGTCAGCGAAAGAGAATCCTCAAATACCTAAGGGAGAAAAATGAGATTGATGACGGCCAGTATCTCAAAGTTGCGACTGTTGATTCTTACCAAGGTGAAGAAAATGAAGTTATCATTCTCTCACTCGTCAGGAGTAATGATCACAGCAACATCGGATTCTTGGAGATTGCGAATCGTGTCTGCGTTGCCTTGTCGCGTGCAAGGAGAGGCCTCTACATATTTGGCAATGCGAATTGCCTTGTCAAAAGAAGCTCCTTATGGGCCGATATTGTCACCATCATGAAAGAGCGACATAAGACCTTTGGTGGTGAGATGCCGCTCGTTTGTCAGGCACATCAGAACGTCACGATCGTGAAAAGTGAGTGGGCATGCAAATAGAAATCAAAGGAGATGAAGCTGACTCTCGTCCAGATCCGGCTGATCTTGAAAAACTGGGCGGTGGATGTGGTGCCCCTTGTGGCCAGACATTAGATTGCGGGCATGACTGTCCTGCACCTTGTCACGGGTGAGTAACTCTTCATTTAGAGTTTGTAGAAAAGGAGATCAGCGTACTAATATCTCTCGATCAAGAATTGGTCATGACCGCATTCAATGCTCTAGTCGTTGTGGCATGGATTTACCCTGCGGCCACAATTGTGATCGAAAATGTGGACAATCGTGTAAGTGCTCAAAGGGCTGTCCATCTGTCTTGGAAACTCAGCCAGCTGTTCAGGATACGACTAGCACTGAAAACGTCGAGGATGAGGGCCCTCCCCGCGGTCGACAGTTGGCAAGAAACCTTGAAGACGCCAAAAACTCATGGGCCGATTTCGCTAAAGTCACCAGAGCGGATGAGAGGAGCCAGGCAGTAGCAGCTATCGATGTGCCTCGATTTGATAGGGAGTCAAAAAGTACTACTGATGGTACACCAGCCTTGTCGATATCAACGAAGCATGGAGTTACAATCACACAGCTCTCAAAGCGACAAGTAAGCCCTCAGAAAAAGGGCGTTGCGCGATTCAGGTACGAGTCATCGTACACAGTAACGCAATCCCTTAAGGTTGAGGCGCAGGAGAAACCCGTTGCCAACATGGCAGAGGACAATCCCTTACCAAAGATTGAGAACAATGGTTCTGCCAATGAGCCGGTCACGTCTGATGTTTTGATGGGTGATCTTATAGATCTATAATGATCTCTACCTACAGACAGGCTTGTTTGTTGCATATATCGTGGCCACTTTTCTTGTATCATTAGAGCGGGTTATGAATGGATTTAAATAAGTGCATCATACGATAGCATCATTACGGGTTCCATCATCATGGGCACATTGAATTTAGCTCGAATTGAATATACATTTGTTAATGCAGTGCATTTTTGAGACTGCAAGGATTCATGGTCATGCCAATCATGGCAAAGAGAAAGAAAGACTAGTATGGGTTGTTGAAGGCGATCAAGGCTTCAGAGCAAAGGAATGATCGTGCGCTCCCTTCAAATAGTCGTAGCTATCGCTAGTCCATTCAATCTCGGGCTTCAAATGGCACCAGTTGATCTTCCCTTCCAAACTATGCGGGAGCCTGAATTTGAGATCACTCCTGTACCAGGGGGCAAAGTTTGCCGTGACGAGCATGACACGGGGCTCGTCAGTTGTGTTCGGACGGCCAGCATGCCAGAGGCGAAAATCACGAATGACCAGAGAACCCTTAGGAAGATGAGCCTGGACGCCAGGCTTGTTTTTCCTTCTCGCCTCGACGAGCTCAGGCTTGATTCTCCCAGAGTCTGCGTCCTCCTCGACGGTTGAATGAACATCGGTGTTCAGATGGCTCCCTGGCCACAATTCAGTGCATCCGTTCTCAGGAGTTGTGTCAATCAAATTGATATTGGCCAAGAACCCCCAGGGAATCTTGGGGAAATCGAAACTGACATCGATGTGCACAGGCTGGGGATCGGTGGCCTTGAACGCGGTGTTTGCACTGTAGAACCTGACAGTGGGATTGCGGCCCATCATGCACTCAAGGATAGTCGCCGCCCAGGGGTTCGCGATGACATCCTCAAAGACATATTCTGGCTCCGTGGGCGGCTCTTGCTGGATGTTTCCCGTGTTCTCGCCAAAGTTGCGATGTGTCTCTTTGCGGGCATATAGCTCTTTGGCTTCGGGAATCATACGGCTGTTCAAGGCATCGAGATGAGCAGGGTCGATGGCATTCTCAATGACGAGGACGCCATCGCGATGCAAAGCTTCGACAGCTTTCTGGAGATTGTGGGACCCGATCTGCTCAGTCTCGAGCTCCTCGGGAGTGAGTTTGACAAAGGTTATAGGGCTCGACATGGTTGATACAAGCGGGATCTATAGCCTTCCTTGTCTGTTATGAGTCCAAGCTAGCTGATCTCTCCCTACGGCTCTGAGCAAAGCTCTCTCACCCAGTGCTACGTCAGAATTTACAAGAGCCGTTGAACAGGCGGACTCCTGACGTTTGCCGGTTTCTTCTAGCTCACCAGCCGGGGCTTATCTACTCTGTACAATGCGGGGGACGGCGTTTCGCGATGAGCTTCCTTTTTTACCGAGATTGGGCTTAACTGTACGGCATGATGAGCTGGGCCGGAGAAGACGGATTGATCGAATGAAGCCCATCAATCAGTTCTGAAGAAATGTCTCTTGCATGGCGTGAACCGTATCTCCTCAGCTTCTTCTCACTGCAGTGGGTAACAGCCTAATGCAAGGAGGGAAGAGAAGCTGGGGGGGGGTTTCTCTGGTGATATCACCCGCCTGCTCCCCACAGGTGAGATTCTCCTCAGAATGTGAATGTCTACAGTTGCGCTGGACGGGACGTTTGGCCTGTTCAGCGCCCACAAATCCGACGAGAACTCGATGCGCTCGCGATAAGCTTATGAATAAGGTTAAGTGAGCCTACAGTACGGATGAGGACCTTTGTGACGAAAGATTGCTTGAAAGCGTTTTGTTCATTGTGAGTATAAACATGGCCAATTGATGCAGTAATCGTTCAGATAATACATGACAGAGATGCGGCAGGTGACCTCATATCTAGAGCTTAGAGGGCACCTTAACGAGCGAGTTCAATTTGCCAATGACTTCATGGGCTTCTTTGTCAATGCGCTTCAACAGAGCATCGCAAGTGGGGATATCGTTGATGATACCGATACATTGACCGGCAGTCCAGACCTGGGTATGCAATTAGCGATGTATGTTCTCCAGTGCCGTTCGAATAGGAGGTTATGTTGTACTTACGCCGTAATCAACATCACCCTTGGTGAAGACTTCCTGTCCTCTCTTGCCTGAGACATACGGCGCGATCTCCGAAAAGTCACCCGTTGTGCTATTCTTCTCGACCTCCCAGGCGTCCTTGGTGACCTTGTTCTTGAATAACCTAGTCGTGTTTGTCCACCTCCTCAACAAGAGCTGAGTGTCTGTCTCTTTGGCGTTGACAATGGCCTTCTTAACGTTCTCGTGGACGGGGGCCTCGACGGTACACAAGAAACGGGTACCCATGTTAACGCCACAGGCACCGAGTGCCAATGCGCCGGCAAGACCGTAGCCATCAGCGAATCCACCAGATGCAATGAAGGGGACCTTCAACTCCTGTCGCGCACGGCTAAGCAAGACGAAGTTGGCGATATCATTCTCGCCAACGTGGCCACCACACTCGAAGCCATCAATGGACAAGAAGTCAGCGCCAAGCTTAGCGGCTGCCTGGGCATGTCTGACCATGGTGCACTTGTGAATGACGATGCACCCTGCAGCTTTCAATTGGGAGATGACGGGACCGGGGGAGTTGCCGGCGGTCTCGACGATCTTAATACCCTCATCGATGATGGCCTGGGCGAAGGCTGGGTAGTCGGGGGGAGTGAGGGCGGGGAGAATGGTGATGTTGACAGCGAATGGGTTGCTGGTGAGCTTGCGGCATTTCTGGATCTCACGTCGTAGAGCAGCTGGGTTGGGCTGGGTGAGGGCAGTGATCTGGGGAGCAGCAAAGGAGCATCAACGGTCAGATGGCGCAAGAAGAATGGGATATGAAGAGAAGGGCATTGCCATACGATTCCTAGACCACCAGCGTTACTGACGGCAGCGGCGAGCTCAGCAAAGCCGACCCATTGCATGCCACCCTGAATAACGGGGTCTACAGATTAAGATAAGTCAACAGTCCGTCAAAGCAATTGACAGGGGGACTCAGCCTCACACTTGATCCCCAATCGTCGAGTCAATTCAGTGTCGAACGTCATGATGAAATTGGTAGTGATAGTTAATATCTGGTTAGATGAATGAAAGAAGAGCGAACCCCAGATCTTGCGGTTTAAAAGCTCGTCCACCGTACCAGCGGCATCCCTGCATCTAACATGACAATTGCGATCAGCCCCTTCTTAGGTGTACCCTAAGTTATTCACAGGCATGTGCAAGGCCAGGCCACCTCTCGACTCAGGCTTGCAGCGCGATCACAGCAGTCGGCACAGCTGCAGAGCGAGACGAGTACCGAATGCCGAGGGAGAAGATGAGGATTGCCGAATGAAAAGAATGGGCTGCACCTGGTCGGCCATTTCACAGCCACACAACCCCCTGACATGCAACAAAACCAAACAATTTGAACAACCTAGGTAGCTTATAAGGCGCCTTGAAACAAGACTGCATACTTCTCTATAGTGACACACACATTCACGGCTTGGAGGGAGATACCGAGTTGAGATACTCGTTCGAAGTCGATTCAATTTGTACGGAAAGCCAGGCGCTATATCTATTTAAGCTTAGTGTGCTATCAATTGAGTGGGATAGGACAGGACATGTGAACAGGGAGATGGACTGTCACACAACGCACACGACACACGACACACGACACAGCAATAAGCACTCAAAGCAAAGCAGATGTATCCCTGATATGAAACCCTTTCCTCTCATTGACAGAAAGAAATGGGCGATTAACGACGGGAGATCCTCATCAGAATCCCTCTCTGGACTCCTCACTCCTCGCCCAAGAGATCACGACAGAAAGCCGCGACAAAGAGCGGGCGGGCTGCCCGATTACAGATCTTGAGATGGGTGTACTGCAAGACAGCTGGGCTGAGGTCCATGAGAGGAAAAAGAAGAGAAGAAGAGAGGAAGAGGAGGAAACGCGGGAGGATGAACAAGACAAGTGCGATGCGGATGCGACGACTCGACTAACTAGCCCGATGCAGCCTAGCGTGCTCTGTACACCGCGAGTAATCGCTCTTCCCTGATTGGTTACATAATCAACCTCGGCCCCATCTGCCATCTGGGCTTTCCGAAGACTCGCGATTTGATTCGGTTAAACCGCAAACCGCCCGGAGCGGAGGAGCGACGGAGCGAATGCGAGCGATGGGAGCAGCACCACCACCACCACCACCACTACAGTCGGTGCTTGGGCGATGGCGACGCTGACGATGACAAGCTCCGAGAAACGAACAATCTCCAATTGAGTCACCCTGGCCTAGCCAACTTTAATCTGCGCAGCTCCTCCAACAATTCAGAGCGAACGAGCACGAAAACCGCTTCTACTCGTTGAGCAGTGACGACGTCCAAGTCTGCACAGAAGCACTCGGCCATCTGAAGTCGATCAATCGATACTCAAGATATATCAACACGCAAATACATATATATATATATATATATCCAAGATGTTTTCCAACAGACTTATGCAACAGTCTCTGCGGGGATGTGAGTTTTCCACCGCAGGCGCTGTCAATGGCTTATAGACAGAAGGGAGAGGGGGAACGGTGTTGCCGATCTCCAATTGCGAGAGCCATGCAATGCGCAATACTGACATCTCTCTCACAGTTGCTGCCGCTCCTAAGAACCCCTCGCTTTTGAGGACCTCCGTGCTCAGAGCTGCCGTGGGAAATGTTCCCCAGATCAGGTACCGTTTCGCCAATAATCTACAATCAACATCCATATCAGGGCTAATGTCTTCCTTTCCAGGTCCACCGCATCAGCAGCCACTGACTCCAGAGCCATTCCTGGCCAGGAGTCGGCCATTCTCGCTAAGCAGCGTCTTGCCCGTCCTGTCTCTCCTCACTTGTCCATCTACCAACCCCAGATCACCTGGTATGGATCCATCTCGCACCGTATCACCGGCTCCCTCATGGCAGGCTCGCTCTACGTCTTCGCTACAGCATACCTTGTTTCTCCCTTGCTAGGCTGGCATATCGATTCTACATCCCTTGCTGCTGCGTTCGGAAGCTTGCCGTTCGCCGCCAAGGCCGGAATCAAGTTCCTCTCTGCGGGTACTTTCTCCTTCCATCTTGCCACCGGTATCAGGCACTTGTTCTGGGATTTGTGCAAGGGCATCAACAACAAGCAGGTCATGCGCACTGGATGGAGTGCTGTTGGCTTCGCCCTTGTTGCGGCGTCGTACTTGACTTTCTTCTAAACGAGAAGCCCAGTGTCTTTGACCTGGATATAGGAGGGTCTATGATTGGCCGACACTGCTAATTGATGGAGCTCCTCGACTCGATCGTTCCTCGTCTGAGATTGGTTTGACTGTTGTTTTCTTCGAATGTGACGGGCCCTGGAGGGAAAGGCTCCGTATGAATTCCCCCACTTCCCTTTCTTCTGATCACTTGCCTTTCCGTTGATTTATTGCTCTTTTGTTATTACCAGCTAGCCCTTTGATTTTGTTGACTGATTGCTTTTCCTTTCCCTTTCTTTTTTTATTGAACATATTCACACTTACTCCTAGCTTCCCATTGCAGAGCATTTGTCTTTTTCACATGAAATCAAAGATTTGGAAATGCCAAGCATCAAACGGTAAATTAAGCAGTCAAGGATTGAACATCCAACTCGAGGACCAATGTCAACGGTCAACAATATGGAGACGGAGCATCGTCGCTACAAGTACAGAGTATACCGTGGAGGCCTTCAAAGAGTCATATTCAAGCCTATGAATTCATGATTCTCTGCAAAAGAGAGCGATAATATAACAAAATGCAAGCGACAAGATGTGTGATCCCTCTGACACCGGCCGCACAGTAGGAAGATAGTATGCAGCCAGTTCTTATGGGATCCACGAATAGTTCTCATCTTCGCGCCCAGAATCGCAAGAAAACAGCAATAGCGAATGGATGACCCGCATGATCACTGACAGAATGCCAGCAACCGGATAGCGAGCGGGAGGACGACGTAGAGACGTTACCCTCCCTGTGTTGTTCTGCACTGTCTAAAAAGGGCGCGTTGACTGAGGAAAAAAGAGAAAGAAAGAGTGAAGGGAGGGTGGGGAGAAGAGATTTTTATATGGGAGGGAAGAGAGAAGGCACTAAGGCCGGAAAGGGAATGGTCTGGGAACACGGCTAAGAATAGCATCTGAGCCTCTCCATACTCGTGCTGCTGCTCCGATCGTGGGAATCTGATATCTGTACGGAAGACAAGACTGTGAAGGATATCAAAGCACAGAAAGGAGATCCTGCCGATACCAAACACCCCTTCCTGCGACTATCTTACTGCGATGTCTCCTGTCTGTTCTGTTCTGTCTGCCCACGCCGCCTGAATTACCTTCTCCCGCCGTGTGCTCGTATACTGTCGCATCAACGACTACGGCACAATTTGACGACGACGACGACGACAAGCACGGTCACTTGGAAACCATATACCAGCTATATACTCGAACCCCCCCCCTAGAGGGGCTACCTACATAGCAAAATCAAAATGGCTTCGGCCATCTTCTTCCTAGACTTGAAGGGCAAGGTATGTCGATTCCTACCGCTTCGACATCTGCGCTGCACAGAGAAACAGATACCGAAGTAGCCAATTCAATTATTGTCCTACTCCGTATTCATGCTCTAAAGCAATTCACTGACGACTGTTGACTCAAGACCCTACTATGTCGAAACTACAGAGGCGACATTCCCATGTCCGCGGTCGAGAAGTTTCCTATGCTGCTAACCGAAGCTGAAGAAGAGAGCTCTGCGGTGCCACCCTGCTTCTCTTCTGAAGGTATCAATGTACGCCTTAGCGCTACTGCTTTTACCAATCATGCTTCCAGAGGTTTCATATCCTAATCCTACTCTTCTCAGTACCTTTACATCCGCCATTCTAATCTCTATCTCCTGGCCCTTACGAAGCGCAATACCAATGCCGCCGAAATACTGCTCTTCCTACACAAGATTGTCGAAGTTTTCACAGAGTACTTTAAGGAGCTAGAAGAGGAGAGTATCAGAGATAACTATGTCATCATTTACGAACTGCTAGATGAAATGATGGATTTTGGATACCCGCAGACGACGGAAAGCAAGATATTGCAGGAGTATGCTGCCATTTTCATTTCTTGAGAGATATGACCTTCTCTTGCTGATTATTCTATGGCAGATACATCACCCAAGAATCCCACAAGCTTGAAGTTCAAGCCAGACCACCGATCGCTGTCACCAATGCCGTCTCCTGGCGTAGTGAAGGCATTCGCTACCGCAAGAACGAAGTTTTCCTCGACGTCGTTGAATCACTCAACCTGCTTGTCTCGTCGAATGGCAATGTCCTACGCAGTGAAATCCTGGGCGCTATAAAAATGAAATGCTATCTATCAGGCATGCCTGAATTACGATTGGGGTTGAATGATAAAGCCATGTTTGAGACCACGGGGAGAAGTACAAGGGGCAAAGCCGTTGAGATGGAGGATGTCAAGTTTCACCAGTGTGTGCGCTTGAGTCGCTTTGAGAATGATAGGACGATCAGTTTCATTCCGCCGGATGGAGAGTTTGAGTTGATGAGTTATCGGTTGAATACTCAGGTCAAACCATTGATCTGGGTCGAGTGCCTTGTGGAGAGCCATTCTGGCTCGAGGATCGAGTACATGTTGAAAGTGAGTCTCACATTTTTCTGCGATGTTAAAATGTCCCAGTCCCTAACAAGATCCCAGGCCAAAGCACAATTCAAGCGTCGTTCTACAGCAAACAATGTCGAGATCATCGTCCCTGTCCCCGAAGATGCAGATACGCCCCGTTTCCGTACAAACATCGGCTCAGTTCATTACGCCCCCGAACGGTCCGCTATCATCTGGAAAATAAAGCAGTTCGGCGGCGGCAAGGAGTTCCTCATGCGAGCCGAGCTAGGTCTGCCCAGCGTGAAGGGTGACGATGAGCATGGCGGTGGCATGACTGGTGGATTTGGTGGAAGCATGGGTGGTGTCGGGGGATTGGCGACGGGTAAGGGAAAGAGACCTATCCAGGTGAAGTTCGAAATTCCATACTTCACCACGAGTGGGATTCAAGTGAGATATCTGAAGATTATTGAGCCAAAGGTGAGTCCTTTCATACACGTCCACGTTGACGGCCATGTCCGGCGGATTTTTCTCGTGCTAACGGTACTCGCAGCTACAATACCCTTCACTGCCATGGGTACGCTATATCACTCAATCAGGAGACATTGCGGTCCGGCTGCCTGACGTTCAGTGAGGAGGACTAGTAGAGCGGAAATAAGTAATTGAAAGAGATGGAACTGGGTTTGAAGCAGCGAGCACACCATACAAGCGCGCACTACCTATACACAGGGAGCGATTCGTGTGTAAGCAAAGCAACTATCTACATATGGACTCCGTACTTCAACTCTTAATGGATGATCAGCGCATTTTGATATCAAACATGGCATTTCCACCTCGTAAAAGAGTTCAGGGCTCCCCACACTCCGTTGGCGCATCCCCAGGTATTCCGTGACCATCACGTGCGGGCGGAACCAGCAGCCAGGTGTCCTCTTACACGGTGCGGTGCGGTGCAGGCGTCGCAGTGGCCAGTTCCAATATCTGATATCCCCCAGCACAACGAAACGAATACCCTCTCTCCCCACGACACTCGACAGGACAAGACAACAGGGTGCTGCTAGCATAGAAAGAGAAGAAGTGTGTGTGCAGGCGCAGAGGCTTTATTGAATTTCGTTTCCTCCTTCACTTTTCTTTCCTACCGCTACTGTGGTCATTGATTGATCGCGCTCCATAACCGTCGCCATGAGTGGACGTGAGTACTCTGATGCGCTCTGCGCATTGCCCTGAAGCTTTGGAGATGTGCTTTTAGCTGACATTAATGGGGTTGATCTCTCGCAGTACGCTTCCTCGACTTGATTAAGCCCTTCACGCCCCTCCTACCGGAGGTGGCTGCCCCCGAGACCAAGATTCCCTTCAATCAGAAGTTGATGTGGACGGGTGTATGTGTTCTATGCTATCCAGCTACAGATTCAGTACTCGGGATGCTAACGAGCTCGTTTCCCTGTTCAGTTGACTCTTCTGATCTTCTTGGTCATGAGCCAGATGCCCCTGTACGGCATTGTCTCCTCCGACACGTCGGACCCTCTCTACTGGCTTCGAATGATGCTTGCCAGTAATCGCGGTACCCTTATGGAGTTGGGTATCACGCCTATCATCTCCTCTGGCATGATCTTCCAGGTACGTGAAAGAATTGGACAGCACAGCTAGTCTTCTGTCTGTCGTTTTGATGTGTGCGGTGGCGGAGGACACTTGGCCAGCACGGCCAGAAAAAAAAAAAAAAAAAAAAGAATAAGACCCAGCGAATGAAGCACGGACATTCACTTCACATTGAGCTTTGGATCAGCAAACTAATATACCTGAACCATAGCTCCTCGCTGGCACCCACCTCATCGATGTCAACCTTGACCTCAAGACCGACCGCGAGCTCTATCAGACCGCCCAAAAGCTCTTTGCTATCATCCTCTCCTTCGGCCAAGCTTGCGTCTATGTCTTGACTGGTCTTTACGGCCAGCCCAGCGACCTCGGCGCTGGTGTCTGCGTTCTTCTTATCGTCCAACTGGTTGTCGCTGGTCTTGTTGCTATTCTCCTGGACGAGCTGCTGCAGAAGGGATATGGCCTTGGTAGCGGTATCTCTCTCTTCATCGCCACCAACATCTGCGAGTCGATTGTTTGGAAGGCTTTCTCCCCAACCACCATCAATACCGGCCGTGGTCCTGAATTCGAGGGTGCTGTCATTGCGCTCTTCCATCTCTTGCTTACATGGTCTGATAAGCAACGTGCTTTGCGTGAGGCTTTCTATCGTCAGAACTTGCCTAACATCATGAACTTGCTTTCTACGCTCCTTGTCTTCGCTGCTGTCATCTACCTCCAGGGCTTCCGTGTCGAGATTCCTGTCAAGTCTTCTCGTCAGCGTGGAATGCGCGGTTCTTACCCCGTCCGCCTCTTCTACACCTCCAACATGCCCATCATGTTGCAGTCGGCTCTCTGCTCCAACGTTTTCCTTATTTCGCAGACCCTCTACTCCCGTTTCGCTGACAACTTCCTTGTCCGTCTTCTCGGTGTCTGGGAGCCCCGTGAAGGCTCTTCTCAACTCTATGCTGCCTCCGGTCTTGCTTACTACATGTCTCCCCCCATGAACTTCAAGGAGGCCGCCCTTGACCCCATCCATACCGCTGTCTACTTCGTCTTCATGCTCGTCGCCTGTGCGATGTTCTCCAAGACCTGGATTGAGGTTTCTGGTTCTGCTCCCCGGGACGTTGCTAAGCAATTGAAAGATCAGGGATTGGTCATGGCTGGCCATCGTGAGCAGAGTATGTACAAGGAGTTGAAGAGAGTCATCCCCACCGCTGCTGCATTTGGCGGTGCCTGCATTGGATTGTTGTCCGTTGCCAGCGACTTGCTCGGTGCTTTGGGTTCTGGCACTGGTATCCTTTTGGCTGTGACGTGAGTTGCCCTACACTACTTTTTTTTTCGCTCTGCTGGTTGTCTCGTGTTTACTGACAATTCCTTTTCATAGCATTATCTATGGTTACTTCGAAATGGCTGCCCGAGAAGGCGATATCGGCTCTGGCCTTAAGGGTCTCGTGCCCGGCAACTAGAAAGCCTCATCATAGAGAGGTCTGCGTGTGCCTATAATGAAGCCATAACTCCTCTTTCCCTTCTTTTCTCGCGCAAAGAGTATTTGAAGGTTGAGGGAGTCGAAAGTTGTCAGACGCATTGTCTTCACTAAGTATTTTCACTTGTCGATTGACTGATTGCTTGAATCTGAGTGTATGTATAATTTCTCTTCGCGTCGTTCCTTCGCCTTTTTTTGATACTTCATCTTCCTTCTTGTACTCAAACTTCTCAAACCTTCGCTTGTTCGTGTCCATCTCGTCCATATGGCCTTTTCTTATCCATTTTCTACCCTCCATGGATTTGTGACGCTGTTATCTATCGTCCGCCTTCTTCTCCGGTGTGGCGAGGAGTCAATTCCGAGTGCAAAGTGGGCGGTTGATGATAATCGAAGACGGGTAAGACGGCACATTTTCTGCGAGGATGTTTCAATGATTTGGAAAGCAAGTCTGAAAACTGCATTAGAGGTGCGATGCTCTGCGTAACATCTCACATCCTATCCCTGTCTCTACTTCCTTGTTTCCAAGCGTCCATCCACGTAGCCCGAGTACCGATGTCCATGAAAGGATAGAGTACGGGTCGCCAGGCATCAAGCAGCAGAGCTACTCCGTAGAGCTCCTCGCTATTACTGAAAGCCATAGTACACCCCGCTTGGCTCTGAAGCTGTGCAATCTGTTCCCTGAATCTGTCCATGGTTCGGGCTTTTGCAGCCGCAACCCAGCAACGACATCCCCGAAGCAAGAGGTGCTCATGAGGATGCAATTCTTCCTGCGCTGAAGCAGGCACCAGGTGCTTTCGCCCCGTCAGTCAAGCAGGACCTTGCCTTGAACGTCAGACGGTGTCTCTTTCGTTCTGGTAAACGACCAGTGTGGAGAAGATCACCTTGCGCATTTTACAGAACGGCCAGATCCTTTCGTCACAAGTTTGGTCTGATTATAAGACTCGATTGAATCCAGCTCAACTCTATATCGAAGAGTGTTCTTCGGACTTTACTGCTACGTGAGTCGCATTGATCGTCCGGTTCTGATGCCTCGGGGAATTGTGTCCTACAGCCTCGAAATTTTGTTCAAGACTTTTTGCCTCACTTGAGTTGCCACTGAGCCGGCGCAAAGCACGCTATCAAGGACCGCTGCAGGTACTCTGACCCGCACGCAAGCTCTTTCCGACTGCCATTCAGGCGCTTAGCTTAAGGGGCTTCAGATTACATGTGGACTAGGACCCTGGAACAGATGCGGCATTCATAAAGCCATAGGAAGAGCCCATTGAAGGACTCGAACCAGTCATTTGCTACTTCGTCCTACTTTTCCCCGAAGGAGCGAAACCCCTATAGAAGGGGAGGGCAAAAACCTGTCAAGGCAGTTGAAGCGCGAAGCAGAAAGCAATCATCAACATCATAGAACAGAATTTCCAAACCTCCTGCGATGTCGCTGGAATCTCTGCATCCTGCTCACACTACATCTAGGGCTTCACCCCATGTGACACCGGCTTTCAGCCACCATATACAAG
>JAGYIB010000031.1:0-22821 GCA_024244615.1 Ascosphaera pollenicola | reverse complement strand
CTGCTGCGCACTCGGGGAGTTCCGGGGCGGCGAAGAGGGTTATGGACTTCTTCAGACGGAAGGGCAAGGCGAGGGGGGGAGAGGTGTGAGAGTAAGAGTGAGATGATTCTCTTTGCTGCTCTTGCGTGTCATGATGGTGTGAGGTTGTTGTTGTCGGTCCTGACCAGGCCTTGAGATATATTGGTTGGTTGAAGGGGGGAGAGGGATTCATCACGAAAGGGGATGTTTCATTGATATATTTTTTTGCTCTTCTTCTGCTGCATCTTCGAGATGGATGTCGAGAGTATGAATGTCGAAGCTGAGAAGAGTTTTCGGGATACCTTTTCTTTTCAATTTCCTTTGTCTTGTCAGGCTTTTTTTTCTCTCTGTTGCTTGTTTATTTGATTTCTCATTTTCCTTTTCTTTTGTCTGCGCATACGATGTTACCTTGTTTTCCGCTCCTCTCGATTTCTGGTTTTCGCTCGTGAATTCTTTTTGCTGCTGTTTCCTCCCCCGCACCCAATTTGACATGTCTGGTTCTTGCTTCCTTCTCTCATGTTCATAAGGACGTTTGTCTGGTCTTGTTTCTCGCCCATCCATTTCATACACATGCAGATTGCCTATTGTCACCACCATCTGTTCAATCTATTTTCCTGTTCTCGTCTGTCCTTTTTCCCCGGGCACGCTTAGAGACATCGACTTCGTCTGACCTTGATCTACCCGCTTGCTTCTGCTTCTGTTTTGTCTGTTCGTACGCTTTTGTTCCTTTTACACATATCTTTTATTGCAATGCTCTGATTCAGAAGATCCCGAAAAGAACTTTCGATCCATATACTCATATCTTCTCTGTACGGGGCTCTGTTGTTTCTCTTCTCCTTGCAAGATCAGTGAGAAGAGAGAAAGGACAAAATCTCCAAGCTTGTATTCCGTTTTATGTTGTCTGCTTTTTTTTCTTCGAGTCCAAAAGAACTAGTTTAATCCATCACCCATCTGCTTCTGACATTCTGGCATTTTCACAAGACCGTCCTCCTCATTCATGCCCACGGTACGACGGTTGTCCGTTGCTAGCCTGTCTACGTAATACCGGCAGTACATATTAGGCACGATCTGACCCATCCCTCCTGAAACCATGCTGCGCGCATTGACGTATATGACTTGAAGAGCCGGGCCAATGAGGCAGTCAAACCTTAGCAGCGTGCTTTAATTTTAAGCTTATCGGAATTTGATAAAAATTGGCTTTTTGCAGTGTGGGAAGGAAAGAGAACCATAAAAGGGAAGATTTGCAAGGGGCTTCCGGTTATTACTGGAGAGACAATATAGGTTGAGACAGTCATATCGGTGAGGAAGGCAGCGGGGAAGATGGACGTGCATCGCCATGCGTGCGTAGCTTGAGATATGGAGATGCTGGATTACGAGGATTACGGTGAAGGTTGGCCTTGGAAGTGAGGAGAGTCATATACTGTCAACGTTCTTTATATTGTTCGCTCGAAGTGAAACCAAAATTCATGTACATCCGTTGCTTGATGATGATTCTCCCTCTTTGATGCTTCTGTACATCCAGTCCAGAAAAAATTCTCGGAAATAAAAACAAGAAAATCGAAAGACAGCAAAAATGGAAGAAACAACATAGTATTCAAACCAGAGACAAGAAAAGAAACAAGCACAAGAACAAGACAGCGAAGACAAGGCAAGAAACCTTCCTTCTGTCCGACCAAGCGAGGTAGAAAAAGAGAGACCGCCCAAGGTTCTCCTAGAGTTCTTTCGGTCTGGTGCCATCCACGATGTGTGGGTCCGCTAGTGCTAGCTCATATTGCAGATCGCTGCTGCAAGAACGAATTGGTGGGGACTTCGTTGGTCGTCGGCATTTGTGATTGTCTTTTGCCCATGGGGTAGACAGATTGCGTCGTAATTTCATGCTTGATGTTTGAACTTTGATTTCGTTTTGACTTCGAGCTAATTTGTACATATTCTTCGATGTAAATTGTTGACGATGGTGGTGGTTTCTCTTAGACGAAGAAAATTGTATAATAAATTTGATGAAAAACACAGATTTCTTCGAGAAAGAGGTGGACCGGTGATTTGTTTCAGTTTTTTTTCTTCTCCCCCCCCCCTTCTCCCAGGGGGGAAGGGCTTTTCTGAGGCTTTACCATTTTTATGAAAATTTTCGTAGTAATCGGGAAAAAGAAAAATCAAGACCTGCTTTGATTTCGGTCATATTTAATGATTTTCTCAAGGCGAGTCATTCAGCCTAGACGTAGGAATCCGTTGCGGAATGGCTTCATGATGTTCACGCAGTCGGTGTCAGGCACGATCTCAGGCTCGTTGTGGCGCTTGGCCTGGGTCTCGGGAACCAGCCCAAGGAAACGGACTTCCTTGGAGCTAGCGTTGCTGTCGACCGAGCTCACGGAAGAGACGGATGAGACAGAGGTGCGTCTGTGGTGAGGAGCAAGGACGAGGAAGCTGTTCTCGTCGGTGTCGCTCACGGAAGAGGCAGCAGAAGAGATGGAGGGAGCGTAGGTGGTGACATGCTCCTCGTAGGTGGGCTCAGAGTTAGACTGAGGAATGAGAACAAGGAATCCGGAAGACATGATGTTGTTGTTGAAGATTTGATCGTAAGATGCAGGAAATGCTCAAGAGTAATGCTTTGCTTTGCGTGAGAGATGATGGTCTTTGCAGAGAAAATGAGGCTCAAGGGTATCAAGATGCAATGAATCGCTTTGGAAGACAACTGAAAAGATGACTGATGATTGTTGAAGAAATGATTTGAGATTGTTTTGGGATGAAAAAGCAAACGGAGAGGATGGCGAGAGATCCACGATATTATATATCACTTCGAAGTGTCGTAATACTTTCGACTCATCCACCGAATATTTTTGATCACATCAGCAAACTGTCCTTTATCATCTCGTCACCAGCGATGCTAGCCTTTAGTGCGGGAATTCCTATCATCCGTAACGCCGCTCCTGGCCGAAACCAGTCAAGGATGGGCATCTCGATGAAATTTCCCAGGCAGGCATCATCATCATCATCATCATCGTGCTGATCATTACAAAGACGACCACCGAAGATCCGCCGTATCAATAAACGGCTTGCAGGCGCCAGACCCATTCGCAACCTGAGCAAGTAGCAGGTAACAAGCATGGTACAAGCTTGCTTTGTACACTCAGCACAACTCAGCCCTCCTAAGAGCACGGGGGGTACACGATAGTAAAACGTGCAATAGCCATGCTTGGCGGTGATTTGCTGGTGCTCTGGAATGTTTCTCGGAGTTTGCGGTGCGACGGCGTGTTTGCACTTGGTTCTCTGAGACGTGCAGCTTGCGGCTTCAAGACAAGCCTTCGCGTCGCTGCGTCATGTTTGGTTCCAATTCGCCGTGGATGTACGGCCTATGCCGAGCATCTCCTATCGCCGCCCGAAGCGATAGTCTTGTAGAGTGGAGATTGAGCACTCTGTTTTCCATCTGCCATGGTCATGAGCTGCCATTTTCTCCTTTGGCCCATGGTTCTTGGTCTGGGGAGGGCAAGCATGTTTAGCCCCGTTTGCAAACGAGTTTGCCCCGTGCTCCCATCGTATCGTACTCCCGAGTTTCCCACCTTCACCTGCTCTGCTCACCGGGTCATCGAAACGAGGCCGCGAGATGCGAGAGCATGTGCCACAGGTAGCTCTCGGAACCCGGTTATCTGAATGCGTCTTCCCATCTTATCTGTATCCGTACGGATAATCTGGAGCTGTCTGTCTGTCTGTACCTCTGCAGGCGATAATAGAGACCCCGTGGAGAAGGCGTCCGGACGGTCATCTTCCTTTTGCAAGGATGGTCTCATTTCTCTAGACGAATCTTTCCGGTGCCTCGCTGTGAGGCGTTCGATGGCTTTTCCCCTCATTCTCTGATCCTCGCCCATCCTCCAGGGTAGATCATTGGGCCTGTTCGCCTGCGCGCGCACGCATAGGTGGAAAGCAGGTACAGAGGACAGCCAGAAGATTGGTTTCCCGCACGCCATATGGAGGAACTATGTATGTATAATCGAAACTTGTCCGATATAATCCCTGCTTCCTCTCTATCCAGCTCGGAAAGGGGCCGTTTTAACCGAGTATGTCTAGAGTATCTCGCACAGAAAAGTCGATGTTGACTTCTCTCTTGCTTCGCGGGCTTCTTTTCCTTCTCCCCCGCAAATTCCCCATGTTTGTACTTTGTAGCTGTACAGGGTGTGCCGACGGTCAGTCGGTCAGTGTTCAATTTGATATCATCAGGTACAGCTGTCGTTCTCCCATCTACGCCAATGGAGCACAGCAGTGGCCTGATGTCCAAGACTCTAGATAGACGGGGCCGAAGCAGAGCACTGCTCTTGGCTGCTTAGAAACCCGCCCATCTAGCCACCAAGAAGCCCTCAATTGATATTGATAAAGATGTTCAAGGGTGTTGTGCGGCCCTGGCTGGCCATCACCAGGCCAGTCAGTGCACCTGACCCGACAGGACACATGCTTGGTTCGTCTGGGGAAGCATGGTCGATGGCAGCTTTCGTGTCCAAGACATAGGACACCTCGAGGTCTGTCATGCAGAGCACGGCCATCCATCAAGGCAGGGCCAAGAAGCTTGTTTCGAGCGTGGGAGGAGGGACCCATGTCATGTCAAGAGCTTCGTATCATAGAACGCTATGATTATCAACAACAGGGGGGCAGTGATGGATGATGATGGCTGATCTTGGGAGAAACACCACAGAGACGACCACGTCTGCGGTCCAACTGGACGAGGGCCCCGCAAATGAGGCCTGTGTGAGGCCATCTGTCGTGGCTACGAGCCTATCATCGTGACTAGTGCAGAATCGAGACGGAGGACAGGTTTTTGACGATTACCAATTGTGTGTCTCAACATGCCATATTCTGCTCTAAGAGCTGGGCGGGCTTTCTTCGATATCAGATCTGTCCTTGGAGGTGCCTACGACTTGGTCTATTGGCTTGGTATGTACCACTCATCGCATAAGCACTGTCTGCTTCGTGTCGATCATTCAATTGACCCTGCTGATGCAATCCCGCTCCGCTGATAGCAAGGCGTGAAGTGAGACCTTTTGCCAGGATGTCTGGATTAAGCTTGTCTACAGCTTCATTGATTGGACTTGGCTGCATTGCTGCTCTCAATTGATTTGGGGCGCGAAGAAAGGGGTTTACGGATACGGATACAGGAAACCAACTTGGTTCGCTGGCTAGCTGGTCCTTTGGCTACGTGTCGATTGCAGAGGTCGACTTACAGTTTGCATTGGAGACGGCGACTTTTGCCTTTCTGTGTTTTCATGGACATCACGTCATCTATCAAGAAATGTGCTCGCCCGCCAACGAAAGGAATGTTTTTCCTATCAAACACGGTGGTATCATCGACTGAAGCAGCCAACGAGGAATCAAAATCTATAGGCTACAACCAACTCGATGGAGATGGGGGACCGTCTTTGTCTGTGAGGTAATATGATTGATCAGGATTTGCTCTCTTGCAGTCATCATTTCAGCGAAATGGGTCTGCATTCATCAATAACCCCCTGGCCATATCAAATCAGTTGACACCATCCCGCTGCAAGCATCATCCATGCCTATTTCTGGAAGCAATCAACGCATCCATATCCTCATGTCATCCGCCCGGTCTTGTCTAGCTCAAACCATTGCTGTTCAAGCACGAGATTCGACCCTGGTGTCAGTTTACGAAAATCACGAACTGGCAGCAAACGGTGTTGCGTTCGATGCAACTGTGCAACCTGTACCAACGGACTATCGGCACCGTATCCAGGGGCTTGATACCAGGGGGTTTTGAAAATGCTTGTCTGTTGATTGTTGTATTGGTTGGCGGTTGCGGTGGAGCTGGATGATGTCAGTTCAAGATCTCTGTCGAATGCATCTTGAAGAAAAAAAAAACGCGGCGTGTATATCCGTATGGGCATAGCCGAAAAATCTCATTCGCAAGCTTCGATTCTTCTCCTTCCGCGGTCTACGATGGAGTTTGATGGGCTGGAAAAGAAGCGATTTGTAGCGCAACGGACCACTTGTGAACCTTTCTCCTCGGCATTGAGAACTGGGATACATGGTTTCTTACAACCGAATACAACAAACGTAATGGATTTGTATTGGAAGTACGCCACAAGTGCGGTTGCTTTGAAGTAAATGGTATGGCAGGGAGATAAACAAACACAGAACGCAAAAAGAAGATGCGGGTCATGGGTGTATGATGGGTCTCAAGGAGCCAGGGGGGATGGGAAATAAGATAGCATCCTCCGCGGCTTGAATCGTTGCTCGTGATCACTGGGCGAGATGGACATATTCTCAGCTTCTCACCAGCTGAGAACATCGCAGCATCATGACGGCGGTCCATGGCCAAGCTGTTTTTAATCGTGTATCCTCAGTCATTCCTGACAACTAAGGAACCCTTTACAGATCCTTCTTCGGGGTGCCGTCAGAGTTCTTACCCGTAACCTCGTCACCGAGTCTATCGTACTCGCGAGCAAGGCCGGCACTTTGGGCCTTCAGGGCCTCGATATCCTTCTCCTTGAGCGCGAGCTCCCTCTTCAAGCGCGCGACCTCGCTGGAATCTTCCTTGGTGTCCTTGGTGGTGACCTTCTTGAGGCGCATCTCCAAGCTAATGATGTCGCGGATGTAGCTGGAGGTGCGGTCAAGGATGAGTGAGAGGAAGAGGGTGAAGCCGCAGAGGTACATGTTGCGCTGAGAGTAGAACTTGCGAGCCTGGACTTCAAGGCGCTCTGCGCCAAGGGCAGCAGCACTATGAGGGAAGATGTTAGCATTTGCTCTAGAGACTACCGAATCATGCATCTTCCACGAGTGAAACTTACGCGCCGCTCTGGTCTCGGGAGATATTTTGAAGCTCCAACTGAACACGGTAGACACGGTTCACACTGTCGGCGAAAAGGATGGCGATGAAGAGGAAAGCGATCTGAGCTATATGTCAGCAGTTCATTCGCATCATCAACCAGAACGAACAATCATTCAACATACTCTGCTCCAATGGCGGATTTGCTCCATAGCGGGGTGCGCGGAGATGAAAGTGAAGATCTTGTGTCTGATGGTCAATGGGAGCGGGATGAGCAGTGTCATGAAGACAACTAGCTCGACCATGAAGACGAAAAAGACCTAGATATCAACCAACTGTTAGCGTCGTGTGAATCGTCGTCGTAGCCAGGCCTCTCGAAACTACGAAGACCACATGTGCCACAAAGCCCCGCATCGACATTCCAGCTGCCGGGGGGGCATTTAAGGGAGATCCAACGTACGAGACTGTAGTAGAGCGTCATGATTGCAGTTGAGCAAGCCTGCTCGAATCGTCAAATGATGAGAGTAAGGTCTGTTTTTCTCTAATCTGATTCCCGGGTGGCTTCACGTTCAGATTCGCGGTAAGTGCGGGACAGTCTTGAGAGGTCGTGCGGCGGAGCGACTGATGAGCAGGAAGAGGTATGGTCAGTACGAAGTCAACAGGATATCAAAGCAGGAGTCAAACACACCTCAAACACAGCCCTTCAAGATGTTGACGATGAGATGTTGTTTGTTTGTTTGCCTGCTGTAAGAGCGATGGACGGCGATAAGGGGGAGATGTTGTTCACGGCAAAAGTAGCGTGCAATCTGCCCAAGGCGGTGGCTGTGTATGACGACTGGATGACATGTGGCTGATGCGGCTTGGATGGACTACGGCGTACACTGACTGGAATTGACTAGAATTGAGAAGAGGACCGGCTTTGGGGCTCGGGATTTGTGTGTGTGTGTATGATTGTATGTTCTCGTGGCTTTGATATAGCTGATGCACTCCAGAAACGCCATACTAGGGAAAAACATTAGAGAAACAGGAACAGTGAGGTAGTATGATCAGAACAAGACGCCGGCTACACCAAAGGAAACAGAAGGAGGGACGAAAGAATACGGGGAAGATATAGAGGTAGAGGAGGAGGGAGACCAGAGAAGAATCGAGCGAAAGGAAGAGAACAGTGAAGTCCTGGCCATCACCTCATATACGCTGCCCTCAGTGCGATCACTTGCTCTCGATCACCAGGCGGCAGCGCGTCCACAGCACTCTGCGGCATGGCCAGTACTCTCTGCAACAGCTCGGCTGGCGATAGATTCTCTAGGGGCACCTCTGCAGCAGGTGCTTGCGGCGCCATATAAGGCTGATGTACCGGCGTTGGGACGGAGCCAGGATATGGAGCGAAAGGTTGTGCTTGTGGTGCTGGAGGCGGCGGAGCAGCGACGACAGGCTGCGCTGTCTGCTCGACGACTGAAGCAAGAGCACTCTGATCGACGAGGTTCATGAGCAGAAGGGCCTGGAAGATGGCGTATGCGAGTTGTGGCGCTTGTCGTAGAAGCTCGGTTGCGCGTGCCGGATCGCTCATGACAAGAGCCTTCATTTGATTCAGGACGTCGAGTAGACTAGGAGCGGGTAAGGCAGCGAGCGTGCGGGATATTGCGTCAGGGCATGTTAGGCCTGCGGGTATCTCAGAGCCAGGCGGGAATGGAGGTAGAGTCGTCGACGATTGATGCATCTGTGATCGGTCTTGGTTCTGCGCATGGCCCGGCAGCTGCGAATAATCAGGCGGTACAGAGTCTTTCTCGTTATTATGTGGCCAGTCGACTCGAATCTTTCTCCCCATGATCTCGTAGTCGTTCAGGTTTCGCACAGCTGAAGCTGCGGAGTCCGCGTCTGCAAAGTCTGCAAATCCATAGCCTTTTGGTCTGCCTGTCTCGGGATTGACCATCAAACGAAATCGTTCCACTGCGCCTGCTGTGCTCAGGATCTCCTTCACTTGCTCCTCAGTGAGGTTGTATGGGATGTTTCCGCAGAAAACACTCTTTCCAGCGCGCTCTGATGGCGCCATGATGGGAGAGCTCGAAGGTTTTGGAGCTGGTTTGGCGAGAGAGCAGGCGCGATGCAAAATCAAGAAGCGGATCGCAAATTGTCGTCTGCCAAAGAAGAAGCCTAGGTGCGACCTGGTCCAATATCTCGCGATTGTTGTGTGAATCGCTGCTCGTTGCAAGCTTGTCTGTCTCTGGTGGGTTGGATGCTGGATGCTCGGTGCACGTTAGCTCAGATCTCGCACGGTCTCCGCGGCCAATTTTTTTGAAGCGCGCAGGTTGTCTCTCTTTATAAGGGGCTTATAGTCATTAATTAGTTGAATTTTGCCCGTATAGCTCAGTGGTAGAGCGCATCACTCGTACTACATCGCGATAGTGATGATGAGGTCCTCGGTTCGATCCCGAGTGTGGGCACATGGATTTTTTTTTTTCCTTTTTTTGCTGCCTTAATTAAGGACT
The DNA here is from genome assembly GCA_024244615.1 of Ascosphaera pollenicola. Lineage (NCBI taxonomy): Eukaryota > Fungi > Ascomycota > Eurotiomycetes > Onygenales > Ascosphaeraceae > Ascosphaera > Ascosphaera pollenicola. Next base: position 13,554 of record JAGYIB010000031.1, on the reverse strand, counting down.
GATTAACCAAATCCTTTTGACGACAATTGAGATATCTGTCTTATGCCTGAACATGCGAGAGAATACTACATATGCACCGGAACGATAGATGAGAAATGACAGACTATATACACACCACCTCTACCCCTCAATAACCTCATAAGCGTTCGACTTATGCTTCGGCTCAAAATGGAAACCAGGGGGCGCAGGTCCCAAGAACATCTCACTGATCTTGATCCAGTCCTTGTAGTTCTCACTAGCAAGAAGAGTCTCCAGCTCATTCCGTCCTCTCCAAGCAGGAGGACGATCTTGGATGTTTGGCGGGAGGTACTCCAGGACGCCGATGGGAATATACCTGTGCGTGAAACTGAGCCATTCGAGAAGGAAGCGTCGCGTGGTGCCGACACCAACCTCATCAGAACCCCATGCATCGAGACCGTACTTGACGAACTTTTCAATGAGACCAAGACGCTCTGAAGCAGACTTGTCGAGGTACTGTCCTGTCTGAATCTCTTCGAAGATCCACGGCTTGACGAGCGCACCACGGGCAATCATCACTGAGTCAACACCAGCATTGGTAGCATTGAAGTAATCAACGTGAGAATAGCAATCGCCGTTTCCGAGGAAGAAGACACGGCCCGCTGAGGGCTTGTTCCGCTCATCCACCTCGCGCACGGTATCAGTGAGGATGTCCTGCTGCGTGCTCAGACGCTTCACAAGCGCAGCACATTCAGCGATATACTTCCAATCAGCTGCCTTGGAGTATCTCTGCTGCCGACTTCTTCCATGGAGTGTGACAGCTGCAATTCCTGGACCTCCCTGGCCGGCCTCCTGAAACTCCGTGCCACCAAGTACAAGACGTTCCATCAACTTCAACGCAGTGGGTCGATTCTCCCTGGTGCCCATACGGACTTTGACTGAGATGGGGACTTCACCTGACACAGCATTCATACCACGCAAAATCTTCTCGAGCTTGCCGGGCTGGTCAAGAAGTGCAGACCCCGCGCCCTCTCTGTAAAGCAAATCAATGGGACAACCGCAGTTCAAATCAATGACACGAAGGTGTGGACACAGCTCAGTCAGCACCTGCGTTGCTTTCAAAGCCTGCCAGGGCTTATTGGCCGCAATCTGTGCACCAAACTTCATATCGCGCGAATTGTCGTAGTCCTGCACAATGTTCTGCTTGGGTGAGACTGCCGGGGGAAGAGTCTCCGACTCATGACACTTCATGAGCGCCCATTCGGACTTTGTACCCTGGATAAGAGGCATACTCATGGCCATTTCGGAGTAAGTGCATGCAGCACCCTGCTCGACACACAGTCTGCGGAAAGGCAGGTTGCCGGTGGTCGTGAGAGGGGCGAGGACTGGTGTGTCTGGACCGAAATATAGACGTCTCTTCTCGGATGGCAAGAAAGGGGGCTCGACATAGTTTGCCCTCTGCTCCTCCCGGGCCTCATTCTCTTCCTTTTTCTGCTGTTCCTCAGTTTGCTCCTCAGTATGCCCCTCAGCCTGCTCCTTGGGTTTATCCTCTGCAACATCAATCTCTTTCTTCGCGTGAAACTTCTTCTCCAATTGCTTCGAGACATCAAAGATCCACTTCACATAGGTATCTGCCCTGCTGAAATCATATTTCCGCTTCATCAGGCGTGACTTGTCTTCCGTTGAGACAGCGTTGGCGATACCGTCAGGGCCGATGTTTGGCCGAGTAGGCCTCTCCTTTGGCTCTTCGACGAGAACCAACTCCTTTCTTCCATCCTCATGCTCCACCTCCTTCATATGAGATCCAACGAATCGACATTTCCAGCCGGCGGGGCAAGTTCCTCTTTCTTTCCAAACCGGACAGATACCATCAAACGTAGTCAAATCCTTTCTCTTGTACTTTGATAGATAGTCGCGAATGCTGTGCTCAAATCTGCACTTTTCGCCGAACGGACAGCTATTGGGGGAAAACTCCGGTGAATGGGCAACGGTTTGACACAGCGGTTTCTCGTCGCGCGTGGGCAGGTATCGGCGGTTCGTGTTCTGGCCACGGTTCTTCTCTCTTTTTGATTGCTTTCTCTCCTCCCTATCTTGCTGGATTGCCTCCGTGTTTGTATTTTCGGTCGTTGTAGGTTCGGTGACAATGAGATATCTAGACGCGATACATTAGCAGGTAGGTCCCCTCAATACTCAATAATGCGCGAAGATGCTACATACTCCTTCTTGATAGGAGCAGTGCCCTTCCTCTGCTCCGTTGGTTTCTCCTCGGGTTCCTCTTCGGCTGTTTGGTTCTCAAGCTTGACTCTCTTTGCAGAATGCGACTGCTCCGCGACATTCTCAGTAGGCTGCTCTCGCTTCACGGTCTCGCCACTGGCGACGGCATCTTCGCTCGTCATCTTGATGCACCAGCTGTTTCCTCGAGATCACGGTATCAGTGATCTAGTAGAAAAGATGTTGATTTTAGATTGTTGGTTCTGCAATGTATTTTTCTGCCCTTGAAAAAAAAAATATGCGAAGAAAAGTTTATGTATGGCTGTCCGGGCCCCACCGTATACCGCGCTACAAATGTAATACCGAGAATACGACCCCTTGAAGTCAGGGGAAACGAGAGAGGGCAAGCATGAGGATCGACCGTTACTCTGGCTGCGTATATACAGGCTTGCATGCTGGCTTGAACAAAATCAATATATAGAAGCCAACGACGTCAGTCCTCAGTTGTTGCCAGCCTCGATCATCTTCTTCAAACTGTTGTCGAAGGTCACTTGGCTCCTGGTGCCACTCCAGTCATGATTGAGCAATCCCCATGCTTCATCCGAGTCTTGCACATAGCTATTCCCTCCAGTCCACTTGGTGTAGTAGCTGCCACAAAGATCCCACTGAAGCCAGCCCACCTTGTACTTCCCAACGAAGTCAATGAGACACTTACTGTATGTTGTCGACTTGTAGTAGTGGCCATCCTGAGCAAAGCCGAACTCAGTCAAAACAACAGGGAACGTATACTTCGTGTCAGGGTCGTTGGGGTTGACAGCTTGGAAGCCCTGTGAGTACAAGCTATTGTCCCATGTCTTGCAGTCTTGTTGAGTCTTATCGCCGTCGTATTTGTGAAGTTCGAGGACAATCTTGTCCTTGAAGTCGAAAGAGTTGGGATCGAAATGCGCAGTCTTGCCTTCAGTCGAAGTCCCATCGGTACCCTTCAGGGCCTGGTTCAGGGGTATAGCCTGGATATAGGTGTCAAAGTTTAGTCCGCTGAAGAAAAGCAGGGGCTTCGTCGATGCAGAGTGAACGGCATTCGCAGCGGCGGTCATGTGTTGATACCAGGTGTACCAGTCATATGGCTCTGCGTTAGAAGGATTCGAGACGCTTCGTAGCTCGTTTCTAAGGCCAACACTGGCCCAAGAGGGGAAATTTTCGTCGGCCTGCCCGTATGTCAATAACTGCTCGAGAAAAATAGGGGTAGGAATCACTCATACATGTTTGGCCATATACTTCCAACCTCTAATCCATTGCGTAACATTGAAGTACTTCTCTCCAAAGAAGCCATTGCCGTCGTCTGAGCTGCAGCACCAAAAAGCCTTTGATACGTGATTATCGAGGTGGAGGTAGATGCCCTGGTTGGCCAATTCCTTCGCAACGTCGTTATAGACCTCCAAACGGGTCGTCTCCTTGGAAAACTGGGGGTTGTTCTTGAGGATCTCGCTCAGAATCTTGGCCCCATTGGTATCACCAAGAGCAGTCTTGAAAGAGTCTTCGATATTGGTGTCATGGCCCTTTTCATAGATCTGGTCGACAAGCTCAATCGCGAATGTCAAGCGGACAGAATTGAGTCCGAATCCCTTGATCTTCTTCACGATGTCTTTCACGGAGGAGTACTGCAGACCTTCAGGAACCATCGCGTTCATATGGCCAGGCCAGTTGGTTCCCTGATAGATAAAGTCCTTCCCATCGCTAGTCACAACCTTGCCATTATCAGTCTTGAATGGCAACCCCAAGTTACTCCGTTTGGAGAGCAGTGCTGGATGGGCCTGGACCTGAGAGGCCAGGAGGCCTAAAACGCTCAACAATGATGACAACTTCATGACTATGAGGTGGTTGTGAGGTGTGCTGCTGCTTGACCCTCAACCATCGCGCAACCCGTCGAGTATCTCATCATTTTTATATGATACTGGGGGGGTCTCTCGATGGATCAGCCACCGACAGGGTATGACATGTGAAGTTCATGATTGTCAGGCACCTGAAGAAGATGTGCCGAGTTCAATCATGCGAGATAGTTGTGGTTAGCCGAGAGACGGGCAGAGGAATGCTTTCTACATGAAGGATCCGCGCTATTACATGCAATACGACGTGAGGGCTGTTATCCGAGGTGGTGTGATGAACACGAACTTCACCAGCACAATAATCCAGGCCTAGACACGCCTCATCGAACAATTCTTCCTTCTGTCCAATACTTGAGTCTTAGAATGACATCAATGCACACAATCATCCAAATGATGCTCTCTCTACCAACACGGCATGGACCACAAAAGGGGCAGACAGAGAGCTGATCAGAACAGGCAAAGCAACACCGAAAGAAACACCCAGCTTTATCCTGTGCAGAGACTTGAGATGAGATTGAGAACGACTTGCCCAAGATGAGATTCGTTGTTCGCGCGCATATATCAATAGAATGCCAAAATGATCTGAATAGCCCGGCAAGAGTTGCCATAAGGTGCTTGCCTACCACAGCTCAAGTGGGTAATACTCAAGTCGACATGGAAGAAGGATACATCATGATGCTGACAGTCATTTGGCCAGTACTTCTCATTTCCTTGCTCTAATTAATGGGTGTTATGCAGCAATGTCCTCTCAACAGCTTCTTCCTTCTTCCCAATGCCTTCACCGCCACTCAACTGTAATAGCAGCAGCCGCTGCGGGCACCACGATGAGGAAGAGACCGAGGGCGGCTACCAACACTGCCCTCGTGAGATGCTGGACAGAATGATGCAGCATGAAGTATGGAAGGAAGCAGCGAAAGGGAGCAGTGACTATGAAGGCCGAGTCATATTTTTCGAGGTGCCGCCTCACGTCATTGACGACAGTTGCGCTGAGGAAGACGCAAAGAGGATTAATCAATCGCGGGGAAGATGCCGGACGCAGCATACCGACTGGCAGTTGACTTCATCGAGGAAGCCATTGAGTGCGTTGCCGCCAGGGTGGTGCGGGCCCAAGAACTCCTTGAAAGAGCGTTGGCATGCTAAGGCGTTTTATCCCCCTTCTTGCAGCCTTCTTCTTTGGTACTGAACAGCATAAGTACGGCTATGAGATGCTGCATCTTCAAAATCTTCTTGAGACCTCAACACCTGAGTTGGCCGACGCCATCCTAGCAGCAAGGCTTGTGACTCAGAAGACGAAGAAGGGCAAATGGAAGCCCATAGATCTCGAAGTCGAGCACATGAATCAGCGGCTTAACGTCAACCTCCGTCACCACCGCAACTAGTTCAGCGAGCCCTCCTGAATTGAAGGGTGCTCGACCCCCTTACTTCTTGGGGGAAGCTTTCGGCCTGACTGGCAACAAGCTGGAGTGGCTGACGCTGGCTCTGAATACCGAAGCGTTCGCCATGCTCGGGCGTGGAGGGTGGAAGCCGCTCCTTGCACTGCCAGTCGGTGTTGCTGGCTATTTGCCCTCATATCAAGAAGGATGTGATTCCGGGAAGGCCAAGCACTGTAAGATTGGCCACAAGTCGTCATTGAGACTGGACGATCAAACAGCAATCGTGACCTTCTTCGGGACCTGAGAATCTGATGCAGCCAAAGCACCAATGCCGTAAGCTTGGTGCTGCTCGTCAGTGCCACAGATGTGATGCTGAAGGTTCGAGCCTGAGTGCCTAGCCCAGAGGCGGGCATCTTGAGCATCATGGGAATATCTGCGCTGATTGTGTCAACGATCGCTATGGTGTCAAAGCCAACAAGGCCAAGCTAGTTATGCCTTTCAAGACCCTACTTTACCGAGCGCTAGCTAAAAAAAAGAGGGAGATGGAGCTCCTAGGGTCAGATCTCGAGGCAATGTCCCCTGAACTCAACCATAACAACCTAACCGACCAAAAATTGGCTGGGGCAGAAAAGTTGCCCCCATTAGCCTTCCAAACAAACATTGGGCTTACCCGTTGATGCCATCAAGGTGGTTGCATATCAAAAACTTAAGTACGGCGGAGCGACAAAGCAGTCAAAGGCACAGATGGCGCGGGAATTGCGTTGAGGAGACTGTAGGAGTAAGGATTATGCTGCATTTTTTGACCGAGACCACAGTTAATGAGATACATCGGAAGTGACGACTCAAGCGTCATTATCATGGCATCTCACAACCTTCGAATAATTGGATCCCACTTATCTAGAATTCCAATTGTATATAGTTTCAGTCTCGAGCAAATCGGACTCCTCTTGCCAAGGCATTATTCCATACCCAAAAGGCGGATGAAAGGCATATTCGACCATCTGGCCGTAGACAGGGTAGAAAAGAAGTCAAGAATCTAATGGGTCTTCCTGTTATCCAGCCGAAGACCGGGAGATACATGATATCTGTGCGAAAGACGCTCCTTAGACCTTGATAGAGGCACCCCTGTCCCCTGTCGTTTGTGCTCTTCTTTGTCTAATCGCTCAAATGGCCCGCACATCGCGGAATTGACATTGATATATGTTCAGAGTGACGTAGGGAGGAGCTGCCCAGACGGGGCGCATACACATATATCAACGCCGACATCTCCCGTCTGGAGCACCAACTTTAACGACACCAATATGAACACCAAACACCAGCATGAGCACATCAGCATTTCCTCCGACAGTGTCACAGGCAATGCCAATTGAGCATGCGCCATCTGCTTCCTCTGCTCCCGCCAAACCTCTTCCATCCCAATATCCGCATGCTCGGTCCCATCGCCTTGACTCTTCTTGTATCAGCAAACACTTGTTCGCACGAGCTTCGATGTTGAAAGTCAAGTCAGCTGCCGCCTGGACATGACTAACCCGCAAAAAAATGGAAACAGCACTTAATCAAGAATGATGGCCGAGAAACGAAAGACAACAAGAAAGGAAGAACAACGGAAAGTAGATAGACAAACACAAGACAGAAGCAGGAAGAAGATATGAGAATTATGAAATGATGTTCAAGCTCACATATCCATGGTGTCTTCTTCTTCAACATCGATATCGTCAATGTCCGCAAACTCAGGGGGATGACGTCGTGAAGCTCTACCGGCGAAAGCGTAAGGCTCACACTCCACCATCTCTAGTTCAGGGCCGGTCATGACTCGACCATCCGCATCGACAACTTCACACAACTCCATTAGGCAGCGTCGACTGAGGGTTCGAAACCCTTCGGTTCTGACGACTCGTCCCCAATTGGCCAAGCAAAACGCAGAGGCCCGCCGTTTGAGCCACGCTTCGTTTGTTCGACTTGCTCTCTCAAAAATGATGGCAGCATTCTCGATATCAAGATCGCGTCCTAGTCGGTTTACGCAGAGAAGACGCAATCTCGGCATGTCGTAGATATTAGCCATGACGAGCATGCCCGCGACTTCGTTAACGCCCGGGCAGTACTCTGGGTGATAAGTGATGCTGTCAGTATAAAGATAGTAAAGGAATGCGAGGACGACTGAGTATGGTTCGGGAATATGCATCGTTTTCGAGTGAAATTCTGCCATCTGAGCTGCGCAAAGACGCCTGAAATGTGGCCAACGGGCTTGTAGGATGATTTTGTGGACGTGGATAGGGAGAGAGGTGGCTACACCAGACATAGAATGACGTGATACTGGCGGCGAGGAAGCCTGAGAAAACACGAATGAATCATCGAGGTCGGAACTATACTCTTGTTCGGACTGGGCTGTGATGACGAAATCAGCACCGCTGCCTGATTCAGGAGGCTGGTTGAACAAGGCTATCAAGTCAGCACCGAGTCCAGAGATGCAATTTCCGAGAGATCCCATGGCGTTTGGACGTTTGGACTCAGGGGCGCCAGAAGAGAGCTTCTTGCCCAAGAATCCAAACTCCTCAAGATCAATGCACATCGTTTCGCTGAGGACATTGTCATCGGCAATACTGTTTTGTCCTGGCAGACTCAAAGCGCAGCCGAGAAGCCAAGCTTTCGTACCGTCCTCGTTGAGAGTGCAGTAGTGCCATCGATACTCGGATTTGAAGATCTCGGATCCCTCGGCAAATCTTTGCCAACGCATTGTATCAAAATCCAGAGAGCACAGACTGCAGTTCTCCGCAGAAAGAGTGGAAGAGGGACTGGCGATATCAATCAGAACACCCGACGATGCAACGTGGAAGTGTGTACCGGAGGAGAGGATAGGCACATCAGTCCCGGTATGGAAGGAGACAGACGACACGGAACCAGGGGCATTTCTCTTTTGCCGGCCCATAGATCTGAGCTGTCCGCTTGAGTTTGCAGGATAGCCAGGCCGTAACTGCAGAGGATTTGCAGGACCATAGATAATACCTGTATCGTCAGCACCTTGCCAACTATCCGAAGAGAAGCACATAGTACCTTGAGATGACGAAGAACATATGGAAGAGAAATTCTTGAGATCAATCCACCAAAGGTCTGTTGTCCTATGCATCTCTATCCCCATTCCGCCGAAGATCCAGAGCTTGTCATTCCATATCCATGCTGTATGGTCGTAACGAGGCACGAATGACCAGGATCGTGACCAAGTCCAAGTCTTGAGATCCAAATAGCAAATATCGTCCAATGGATGATCAGCTTCGCCTATTGAACCACCTATAATGAAGAGCTTGTCGTCGTATATGACAGCTGCATGGCGTCCTCTTCCTTTTGGCTTTGGACCGCGGATTTCAGGCGATGTCCAAGTTGATGTCGTGATGTCAAGAATGTAGACATCTGACAAATGCTCTCTATGTTCGTTTTCGCCACCAAAAACAATGAGCTTGCTTTCTTGCCAGAGTGTTGCAGTATGTCCTGAGAACAGTCAGCTTTCATGGCGAGGGACGCTGAGAAGGGGCATGCAATTTTTACCCATTCGAACTCCAGGAATGTCACCAAAATTGTCTACCAGGGTCCACTCTTGAGACGAAAGATCCAGTCGCAGAACATGATTGTATACTAAGGTTTGGACTGTCAGTCAGGAACAACATGCGTATCAATTGAGGAAAAAGCAGCAGGTACCTTCATCGGTATACTGATCAAACCCTCCAAAAGTGTATATTTGATTATTCCCACAGTACGTCACTGAGGCATTGACCAGACACGCTGGAATATGGCCCAAGCACTTTCTGACAGCCGGTCGGTAGATCTCACTGGTGGTTTGCCGACGCTTGCTGGGAAGCATGATGTAGGGAGCAGCAGCGGCGGAGGAAGAGGAGGAAGAAGGATGAGCGGAATGGCCACTCGAAGGACGATTTGATTCTGACAGGGCACCACCCAAGCGACCGTTCACAGATAACGGACTCATGAGAATAGAGTCTGTAGGGAGCGAGACACGAACGGTATATGGCATCGATGAACGTCAGGAAAATGTCTATTGGTGGAATAAAGTGGAGACGGCTAACGACTTGTCTTGTCGGACGGGCGCGCACTCTGGAGAAGAACGACAAGATCGTGGCGGAGATCTATGGAAGTGGGCTGGCAACGATATGCACGGATAATCACGAGTATGCAAATCGGAATCAGCAGAACAGGCTGGCAGGCTGGGCAAGCACACGTTTGCAGTGGATTCAAGCAGGCGGCATGGTCTGACAAAAGATGAGCTGCTGTAAATTGCCCTTGGTCTCTTTCTCTTCAGGCCCTCTATGCAAAATAACCCGGAATCGCGCAAAATCGGGTGTGATGTGATGTGATGCGATGCGCTGGATTGATGCCCGACGGACGGTGACGATGCAAACGATGCACGATGCACGATCATCCCAGACGCCGCTGGGTGGTTGATAGAATTGGCGCTGTTGACGGGGTAAACGCCCTAGACGCGCGGGTGCGGCGGAAAGCTTTGATGTGCTCTATTTATGGGTGCGTAGGCACTAAGCTAACCGTCTTGGGCGTAGCGCGGTTATAGCTGTCTCGTTGCTGTGTCAACGGGAATGGGAAGTTTTGGAAAATGTAAACATATAAAGTGCTCCTCCATCGAGTCTCTCCATCTAGTCGATTCCCTCGTTCCCTTACCCTCATGGTCATAACATCAAGAATCTCATTCTACGCATCTACACGTCTTGATCATCCCCTAAGAAAGATATACTCACCTGCCCCCATCGATAAATTGCATACAACCCTCAGCCGAGCATTGTTCTGTCAGCATTGCTCGATAAGACACAGACATTGAAGCTTGAGCAATCGTTTCAATTGAAGCATCAGTCTCTAGGTTCAGCAATTGAAGGGTCTCGTGCTTTTATATATTACGGATAACATCATTCTCTCAACATGGCTACAGCTACAGTGTCGACGCCGCTGAAAAGCCATCATGGCCTGTTCTCTTCTAAGACGGCCGGCGGCCGCATGCCATTGACCCCGTCCCCTCACACAGCTAAAGCTGCTAATATGAACACGAAAAAATCTCCAAGCAAGGAGTCTCCATTCACACCACCAAAGCAAGTCGTCGAGGAGAAGAGCTCGTCCCGTGCCGCATCATCTGTCTACAGCAATGGCAACCTCTCATCACGCTTCCACGCTGCTTCGCGTGTTAGCGCCCGTCCGCTCAAGGACTCCCCCAAGTCTAACATTGCTGTGGCGAAGGCCAAGGCCAAGGACTCTCCTCGTGGTCTTGAAATGGGCGTTTCTGAATTCACTCTCTCTGGTACTGGCCCTGGATGCAGTGTCTCCCCCACCAAGCCAATTGCCAAGAAAGACACCAATGCCAAGAGCAAGCCTGCCAAATCCTCTTCCAAGTTATCGCGTCAGAAGCCTGACCGGTTCATTCCTGACAGGATGACAAGTGAAGGGCTCGCGACGGCGGGTGCAGCCAAGCCTGACGAGACAACGAAGATCACTGAAGGCTCAACGGTGCTTGCGAATGCTGCAAGCGCTTACGATATTGGTGGCGGACGGGCGTCTGATGACGATTTGACAACTGCACTTGAGGGGCTTGGTTTGGAGGATGATGACACGGCATCTACCTCGTCAAGCTCACGGCCTGCGCCAGAGGCAGTCGCCTATGAATCGACTCTTGCAAACGCATGTGAGATTGGTCTGAACACCAGGATCCTCTCATTCAAGCCACCGGCACCCGAATCTTCCAAACCCATTGACCTTCGTGCTCAATACAATCGCCCACTAAAGTCGAAGGCTTCATCAGCCCAGTTCCGTCGTCGGATCCAGACCGCACCAGAAAGAGTTTTGGATGCCCCGGGACTTGTCGACGACTATTATCTCAATTTGCTCGACTGGAGCTCAGGCAATCAGGTGGCTATCGGTCTTGAAAGGAGTGTCTATGTGTGGTCTGCTGACAGCGGTTCCGTTGACTGTCTTTTCGAGACGACCCCTGACACATATATCAGCAGTGTCAAGTGGAGCGGTGATGGCGCGTATGTCAGTGTCGGTCTTGGAACAGGCGAAATTCAGATCTGGGATGTCGAGGAAGGCACCAAGCTGCGCAGCATGTTCGGACACGACAGCCGTGTTGGCGTTATGAGCTGGTCGAAGCATACGCTTTCGACTGGTGCTCGTGACGGGTTGATCTTCAACCACGACGTTCGCGTTGCCAAGCACAAGACCGCCGAGCTCTCATGCCACACCTCCGAGGTTTGTGGTCTTGAGTGGCGAGCTGATGGAGCACAGTTAGCCAGCGGTGGGAACGATAACTTGGTCGCTATCTGGGACGCTCGTTCCCTTAGTGCCCCCAAGTTCACCAAGACAAACCACCGTGCTGCCGTCAAGGCATTGAGCTGGTGCCCATGGCAGAACAACCTTCTTGCAACGGGTGGTGGTTCGTATGATCGTCACATCCATTTCTGGAACACCACGACTGGCGCTCGCGTCAACAGCATCGACACTGGCTCGCAAGTCACAAGTCTGAGATGGAGCAACCACTATAAGGAGCTTGTCAGCTCGAGTGGCTTCCCGGACAACTCACTCAGTATTTGGAGTCATCCTTCCCTCGTGCGGAATATTGAGATCCCCGCCCATGAGACTCGTGTTCTACATAGCTCTCTAAGCCCTGATGGACAGATGCTAGCCACTGCGGGTGAGTTTAATACACGATTACTTATTGTTTAATGTAATGTCCAAGCTAACGCAAAATTGTATAGCGGCCGATGAGTCTCTGAAATTCTGGAAGGTCTTTGAGCGCAAGCCAGGCACAGCTGCCGCCTCGTCTCGCGATGGTAGTGCTACTGGTAAAGGCAAGGCTCAAACAAAGTCAATGACTATTCGATAAACATGTCCGACATCAAGCGGACGGTCTGGTTCATCCATGAACAGCCATTTCTCAAAAAGAAAGGTCTTCAAGGCCTGATAAGTATAAAGGTAAGTATCATTCTGCGATGGTTAGCATGCACTTTGTCCTTCAACAAGCACCATCTTTTGTTCAGCATCGGATGAATTGGGATGAGCAACGACACCTGCATTGTTGGAGGTTCTTTTTGCAGAGCGGCACAGTACAGCAAGCATGATATGATATGATATTGGAATGGCACATATGGGCATGGGCATGATACCCTTCTGGAGTATTTGTTTTCTGATCTTGTCTTCTTTTTGAATTCACTCTTTCATTTGAATTGCTACACACATTGACATGTTTAGTTCAGCATGTTTCTTCGGCGTCATTCGTTTGATTCTTGGCTTTCGCTTGTTTCACACAGCTCTGGTCTGCTTTTCTTGACAAACATGTATTTACCAACTGTGTGAGAAGTAGGCAGACACATATCATTAATATCACAGGGTGACTGATTCGATATTGCTCGTCGAGATGATGATGCCTCCAAGGCCCGGGATACGATTTGGCAGCCAAAGCGACGAGCAGTCCAACATGCTGACATGGCTGCCTCCCCGCCCCCCCTTGCAAGCCAGGACACCATCAGCCTTCTTAATATAACCAGTTGGACATAAAAGATAGTCCCTATCGTCGATGGTGGTCGATTCGATGTTGCTGGCCCTGACGCCGCTGCGCTGCACCTCGCAACCAACGGAAGGGGCCCGATTACATAAGCCATTTTGGGGATCAAATTACTTCTCGTATAAATACCATTTTCTCTCCTTTCACATCACATCAAGCAGCGCAGCGCCCTCGCGAGATCCCCCCCAGACCCGATTCCAGGCTTAAAGCATCGTCTCATTTAGGTAGAACTGTACATTATCAAAGGAGAGCCCTGAAAAGAATTCGTTCCCTTGACACCCCCGCGTTTGGAGCGTCTTTTTTTGCGTGGTGTTGGTTGCAAGAGGAGCAGAGCCCATTCCATTTCCGCCCACTTTTCCCCGGTGCCGCATTGGATCAGCCATCGAGACGCGCGAGACAGCGAGCAAAGCAGAGCCGAGCAAGTCAGAAATACGGCAGCAGCAGCAGCAGCATCAGCTATCAGCTATCAGCTACTGCGTCGATTGCAGCCAACCGAGTCTCTTCGCCCAGCCGCGGTCCTTGCGGACAACCACCTCCGTAACCATGAAGCCAATGGCTCGGCGCC